>JARQAB010000011.1:370000-470000 GCA_036172955.1 Meloidogyne arenaria
ACAAGATCAGCTTGTTTCGGTGATTGTGAACAATTACGAGGAACTGAATTTTCGCTGGAATAACTGGTTTTGTGCGGCTAGGGAGGTAGGTCCGAATTTCAAGGCTGAAAATCGTAAAAAAGGTATAGGTTTATGTTACTGGTGTAGAACTCAGCTACCTTTAGCTCCTCACGAAGCGTGTGCCGCAAAAACCTCGCGAAACGCGGAGGTTTGCACAGGGTTTGCGTTGACCGTTTTGAGCCCATTTGTCTCAGCACAGACTTGAGACCGCGGGCTGATTTTGGTGTCTTTCGATGCAGCTCGGCGAGCTCTTTCGAATGATATATAAATTGTCCATATACAAAATACATCCGGCAAAATTTCGGGGTGGGTAGTTAAAGTAAATAAGTTCCATACGTTTTTGAGGACAGTAAAAACAATGATTACCGGAATCCCTTTTATTTCAAGTGCTAATTCGATTTTAGTACCATTCGATAGAGGACTTGACTTCCTATTACAAAATGATATCCGTTTTCTTGCAAAATGATTTTTAGCCGAGTTATCACACTTTGAGTCTGGAGTTAAGGGGATTTTTTTTTTGATTCAGGATTTTTCATGCTCAAAAAACCCACAGATAACTTTTAGGGAAGGGGATATTGAGTCCGGCCGGTTGGGTCTCGGAGCCATATTTTGGGCCAAATCGGTCCAGCCAAATTACCCATATAAGTTACAATACCCCGAATGATATATTTGACACGATCGGAGTCTATTACCTCGAAACTAATTTTACCCTCAAACGTCCAAGACATAAATTTTTTGGCCATAATTCGACGCAGCCATTTTGTAATAAAACGGTATATCATTCACAATAAGTCGGGGGTCCTTTACTGAATGGTACCAAAAAATATATAAAATTTGCATCCCAAATAGTCACTTGTAAGTTTATAGCCATAATAACCCAAAAATTTGAAATTAAACTTGCAAAAAATCCATCAACAGCAGCACAGACACCAATTGAGGTTGCGCAAATACAGTAAAAAGCAATTCAAGTTTTTCACACACCTCTACCTAAATTTAAAAGTAAAAATTAAAAAATAATTTTTAAATACAAAACACAAAAAATTTAAACCCCAGAAAATTTTTATTTTGCTTGAAGATTGTAAAACTTTTAAATAAACTAAACTCAAATCAGACAACTTAGACTATTATAAATTTAGCATATCACACAATCATGTGACCATAAATGAAGTGCCGCATTATAAAAGCTATGTAACCTAGAACTCACAGAAAAGGAGCTGAATTCGAAATAAAAAGCAGGGGATCTGGTAATCTTTAAGATCGTTGGTCCCGAGATAAAAATGAGTAAAAAATGCCTCTCAGATATTTTTGAGACATGCAAGGAGGTAGTCAAGTGCGCTGAGTCCGAATCTGAGCTTATAATTTATTTAGAATCCTAGAATCCCAAACCCAAATCGACCAAGTCGAATTCGGGGTAAAATCGAAATTAAAATTTTAGGGTCAATTTGCTCAAAAATATTGGAAGAGCATTTGTTGCTCACATATTCTCGGGACCAATGATGAGGATTATCGGAAATCTCATCGGATGACGGATTGCTATAAAATCCGTTAGAGAAAGGAAAAACTTGCAATAAGAAACAGATAAGGCAGTTTAACTTTTTGAAAAACCAAAATCCAAAGTTTAAACTAAACCTTGTTGGATCATCCATTATTCATAAAGATTAGAAAAGCATTGACATAATTCAAATCCAACTTCTGAACATAATTAAAGAAATTGAAGCATCAAAGTAAAGTTTAATAGAAGTTATGTATCTGAAAAAACAAATTAATTTTAAAAATCAGGTGAAAGAATGTAAAAAATCTTTGGAATGAAACAGAGATAATCGAAAGGTAAAAAAGGAAAGCCATTTTAAATTTAAATAAAAAGAACGGTATCTCTCTCTTTCTCTAATTCCCTTACTATTTCGTTTTCAAGTTGGGCAGGACACTTTGTCGCGGTTTTTTTTCGCCCACTTTGTCGCAGTGATAAAAAATCGGGTTTCTTATTTTTCTTTCTAGAAACATTCAAAGTTAGACTTAGTGGGAAAGCGGAGTGAGATAATTCTAATTATCTAACTGACCTCAAACAAGTAGGGATTTTTTTACTTGGATTTTGTTTTTAAGGTAAACAAGATCGAAAAATTTAACCAGCGCCAGAGGGGGATGTATACTAGTTTAGATTCAACTCATAAAAGATTCAAAAAATTCCAAACCAATTTTGGCGGATCTATATTGATTTTTTAAGGTAAACAAGGGAAATATAAGTAAAAATTAGAATTAACAGGCTAATTTTCAGGGGAAAAATCTAAACTGGCAATCAAGTTGAAAAGAGCGGTTAGGGGAAAATGTATATAAAATGTTGCCTTCAGACACAAACGTTTTTATAATCTGTTTGAGAATTAATCCTATCTACATTTACATGGTTGTGTAATAGAGAAAAAGTGTGCCCTTCTTAATATTCGGAAAAATTAAATTGACTACCCCAATAAGTGCCTAATAAAATTTGGAATATTAATGCGCACTTTACCAGCGACAAATAATTACACGCCAAAACGTGGGCTACAAATAGATGATTACCAGAAATATACACCGGATGGGGTTTGTGCGCCCCAGTGGAAAATTTTGGAAAGACAAAAAGCCGATGTCAAAATTCCGTGGAAGTCGTGTTTCAGATTGGGGGTAAACGAAACCGAAAAAACTGGTTTCGGATTACCCAACCCATCCCTATGCGTGTCCAAGGTACGCACGTCTAATAGTCAAACCCCTATAAAACATGATCCAGTATATTAAAACCCCAAAAATTTAGAAAAAACCTTAAACCAACTAGAAAGAGTTCAACGTTTAAATAAAAAATCAGCTTTGTCAACATCGAACAAGGAACGTCAGCCCATCCATTTCATCATTAAAATGGTAGAGCATCAATATCATTTTTAAAAAAATTTTAATCTCTAAAAAACAAGAAAATTGAAAGAAGATTAAGGAGAAAGAAAGAAAAATTTGAAAAAAGAAAACAAAAAAATCGTCAAATTCCTTTCTACGTCTTCTATATTATCTATAAAATAAATAGACATTATGCCAAAATTGTACAAATTTAATTCAAAAGGTCTAAGCGAATTAAAAATTTCGAAATGTCTAGAAAAGAAGTAATTGCAGTTTTAGTAAAATGTTAAATTAATTTTTAGAAATTTCGAAGTCAATTAAAAAAAGTTTTCATAAAAAGCTTCACTTTGATTTAAATGTCAATTGAATCAATAATTGTTTATTTACATTTTTCTCAACATTTAACATTAAATCTTTTGGATTTTCAGAATGATACAAGGGTTGGACTGTTTACAGTATAGAGTCGGGCGGTTCTACTATATTTAAATTTAAAAAAAATAATTTTTTAGAAATTGCTTAAAACAATTATTCTAAAAAAAAATTAAAATTTATTTAATCGTCAAAAAAAAAAAACTTTTTTTTAAGTAGAAAAAAAATATACATGAACTGAAAAAGCTCTTGAAAGAATTTAAATAAATCAATTATTAAATTCATCCACTTTTTCCATTGTCAAAATTCGATTATTCGGTTTATTTATGCTTTGCATTTCGCCTTTTAAAGAAGACACAATTTTGTGAATATCCAAATCACAACCTTGAAAAATTTTTTTGAAAAATTTTTTATATTTTTTGTCCGCAAAACTTTTGCGGACAAAATTTTGGGTTTGCGGACACGATTTTAAAACTTGCGGACAAACTTAAAAATTTGCGGACAAAATTGTAAAATTGCGGATAAAAATTTAAAAAATTTTTTCCTTACACAATCCTTGTCCTTGAATAAACAAAAGAAAGGCTTGGACAACTTCTGCAGGTCTGTCTTCCAAAACTAAACCAGAACTGTCGGAAACCTTTTAAAAAATTTTTTAATTAAAAAAATCTTACCCAAATTTAATTTATGGACAACCCCGAATTGTGTTTCCAAAAATTCCCAGGATTTATTCTATTTAATTTTAGGGACCCCAGGGACACTAATTAAGAGAAATTCATCGGTTCGATTTTAAACTATTTTTGCGGATAAAAATTAAAATTTTGCGGACAAAAAATTTTGCGGATTTTTTAATATTTGCGGACAATCATTATAAATTGCCCTATTGTTAGACACATTCTTGTATAAAAATGTAAAAAACACCCCCAATAATCACTTAAAATAATTACCCTCCTAATAAATTTAATAAAAAAAAATAAAAAGAAAACCTTTAACCATTCAGTCATTTTCGGATCTAATTGCGAATTGAAATAAACAGATTCATCAATAAATGCAGAATTATTTCCAACAATTACAAGGGTTGGGATTTTTGATAAATTGAGTAAATTGATTTCATTTCGACTAAAAATTTAAAAAAATTCTAAAAAAAAATCTGCGGACTTTCCGCAAAAAAAATTTGCGGACAATCCGCAAAAATTTTGCGGATTTTCCGCAAAAAAAATTTGCGGACAAAATCGCAAGAATTTTTTTCTGCATACTTTAAAAATGACTCCACAAAAAGAGCGAGATTCCAAGGCTTTTGATGATAATAAAAATAAGATTTGTAAAGCTTTAAAGAGTCTTGATTGCAGTCTTCAATGCGCCTAAAAATATTTTTTTTTTGAAATTTTTAAAAATTTTGCGGATTTTATACCTTCCAAAAAAGTGCCACATAAAATAATCCACAGTAAATTGAGACATCTTCCCATTTCGAAGATTATTTAAATTTAACTGGAAATTTATAAATTTTAAAATTAAAGGTTGGAGGGGGTATCTTAAATGAAGGGCATCTTATAATGAGGGGTATTTGAAATAGAAAGTGCTGCTTAGAAAGCTCCCCTCTTCCGCTAGGACAACCAAAAGTTAAGAAAAAAAGCATTTTAAGTAGAGGAGTATTCAGATTGAATTTATCTTATAATGAAGTCTCTTAAATAGAGTGTATCGCTTAGGGAGATATCCTCTACCACATGGCCCAGTAGATTTTTAAAAGAGTATCTTGAATAGAGGTTGTGGGAGTAGGGTACCAGATTACAAATAAAAGTGTACACCAGGGCTGGAGTAATTATAGCTAATGAGTAATGTTGGCACCGCATTTTGTTGACCATTTTTAATACTTTGAGGAAGAAAAAAAGGGGGGCCGAACTTGAATTTTACCGGTGTATCTAATATTTTCGGTATCCTATAGTGAGGTTCGTCTATATTAAAAAAACCTTTTGGTAAAACCATTCAATCCACCCTGCCTTTTGAGAAATTGGATTAATTAAAACTAGAGCATCAACAATAGATGGATGTTTTGTCTAAAAATGAGGCGAGAAAATAAATCAAAATTTAAAAAAGAATACTGCATATCGCATTAAAACATTCGTACCGGCACCAGATCCAAGTCCAATGAAGGATTTTAAGCTTAAAATGAGAGTAAAATAAATATAGGAGGAAAAAAGAGACTGGGGGAAAGTCCATGAAAAACCACCCCCTCCCCTCTCCTGATTTGAATTTCATGAGTTTTCATTAAAATGTTCATAATGGTCAGGCTTTCTTCCTCAATTCCTCCCTGTATCAACTAAGAGACATTAATAAATAAAAAAATAAGAATGACCATTATGCACATATATTAAGGAAAACTATGAGGTCCAAACTAGGGGGATATCCATAAAGTACCAAAAATCAATAAAATAACCTCGAAAAAATTCCTGGTATTTTTTAGTCAAGTAAATTTTCAAAAAATAATTAAATTTTGGCCGATTAGTAAACTGTTAAAAAGAATTCCTTAAAATGGACTCGAACCTGAGACCCCAAAAAGGCGGAGACTGAAGTCTTAACCATTACACCACCGACAATTATAGAGGAGAATTTTAATAGAAATACCCAAAATGAGTAACAACATCGTCTACAATGCTAGCCAATCCTTCCATGGTTGGAAAAGTAAAGCTAGAAAAAAGGTTTTTTAAAAAGAAAAATAAATTTAAAAATCATACTCTGAAGCCAATTTGCTAGCCCCAAATTCCTGTCCAGGCGCATTAATATTGTAAACACAAAAGCGTTTCATCAACTTTGAAGGCGTCAAAAAAGTAAAAAAATTGTTAAAATTCATATCAGAATTCATTCCAATGTCATGAAAAGTTACTAGAGGAAGGCCGCCTTTGTCACCATAAATAATTACTTTAATGGGTCCTTGGCGTGTTTCAATAATTTCTTCGCTGCCGTCGAGATTAATTTCTGATTCTGGCATTGTTGAGTATACAGCCATTTCGATAGAATTTGTAGTGTTCATTTTCTCTGAAAATTAAAGGAAAAAATAAAGAAAAAACGAAAAAAAAGAGTAAAAGTCCCCGGCCTTAAATTTATTTTTAAATTAAACTCTCTCAATTTAATGAGGATACTAATCAAACTGAGGCAACTAAGGCAAAAATTAGAAATATAAAAAGCTATTTATATAAGGGACAAAGGGCGGGAAGTAAGGAAAGGTTAAATATTTACAATTTAGAAATGTAGGTTAAGGAAAAGGGGGTCGTTCCTTGACCTGTACTTTTCTTGATTTGTCTGTTCCTTGAGCTAGCCCGACACGAGGAAAAGATTGAAAAGAAACTTTAAAGAGAAATAAATTCAAATAATGTTTTGGGGAAATGTTGTAGACTGACAAAATGTAAAGAAACGTTTAAAATATGTTTTGAGGGAAGAGTTTGAATAAACAGGGAAATTGTTAAAAATAAACGAAAACAAAATCTTAAAATCATGAATCAACACTCCTCTTCCCTTTAGAAGAATCGTCGTCTATATTCTGTTGAGGCATGAATCTGACACAAACAAAAAAACTGACAAAAGACAAGAAAACAAAGGAAAAAAGCTCCTCCATATTTGACCAATAACACATTTTGCCAATAAGGCAAAAATCCCGCATTTTGCCAACAAGGCTTCGATGACCAAACGTAGAATTTTACCCTTATTGGCAAAATGTGATATTGGTCAAATATGAAAAACGAAGAAAAAATTAACCAAAATGCTAGACTCTAAAGGTAAACTCGTAAAAGAATAGTGAAAATGATAGAAATAAATTGAAAGAAATAGTATTTTAGTCAGACACAAAAAGTATAAAAATTCTCTATTTTACGAAGCGAAAATAGCTAAACACTCAAAGTTTGCACTGAAAATGCAGTCAAATAAATGGACGTTTTAAAGCGAATGTTTGGTGAAGTGTAATGTTTTTCTCTTTTTACCGAAACGAAAATTGGCGAATTAAATTTTCCGCTTAATTATTTTGACAATTTGACATTTCCGGGAATCTTATAAAATTTTTTTTTGTATTTTCTGACCTCATCTTTTAAAGATTTTTGGTGTTTCTTAGACGCGCGTGAGCTCGAAATGAGTCGATTTATCGATAAATTTAAGCATTTTTCCCTACTTTATTAATGTGACGCTACGTGTATTTTTTGTTCTAAAGTATTTTTTGGGGGAATTTTTAACTTTGTTTGTGAACCCTTTTTCTCCACAAATCTATGGGGAGGTTTAGGGGAACCTTGGGGGAAAACGTTTTCCTCCCAACCTTGAGGGAAACATACCTATGTCTGACTGACCATTTTTTACATATTTACCGAAGAAATTGACTGGGGGAAAAGTAAATAAGTACCGGGAAGACCAGCTTCAGAAATTAGAATTTATGCCAATGTTGGTGTGAGTAACACACAACTTCTATTTGAATTAGTTCACTATCGTGAACTTGATGTACAAAATGGTTAGTCATTTCTTCCTCGTATAATTTTGCAAAATTTCCCTGTGGTTTAATTGTCGAAAAGGGTTACATACAAAGTTCAAAATTCCCCACATATTTTTTAAAGGATTAACTTGTTTTAATTGGATTATATGGCAGAATCGGATCAAATATCTTTAATTAACAAATACGAGGATCAACAACAACCCGAACGTTTTGACCAATTTCAAATTGAAAAGCAAAGATTTAATACGGGTCCATGTGCTAGCAAGACACTACCATCGCAATTTGTACGGGTTTTTTTTTTATTTTTTTTGGGTAATTTTAAGCCCCGAAGCTTAATATCGATTAAAATAGATTTTAGTAAAGTCGATTTTTGGGTAATCATTAAGATCATTGGTCCCTATAAAAAATTATTAAAAAATGCTCTTTCGATATTTTTGAGGCCTGCCAGGAGGTAATCGAGTGTGCTGTGTCCGAATCTTTGCTCAGTCAGAATTTACTTATTTCAAATTGCGGACCCGAATTAGACCAGGTCGAATTTTGTCCCGGGGTTCGAACTAATTGTAAGTAAATTCTGAGCAAAGATTCGGACTCACTCCGGAAGGTTTCCGAAAACCTTAAAAACGCTGACAGAAGGGTTTTGCTAGACTCTGTACTCCGTAACATAAACCAATTCGATTTTCTGACCATTTTGTACATCTTGAACAAAAAAATGACTGGGGGAAAGGCTAAATAGTTGTCGTCCTTTTAACCATTTTTAAATTTTTGGGGGTTAAAATTCTAAACAAAAATTTTTCTAAAATTTTCAGCATATGATTACCAGCAGCAATTCTCATCAAATAGAAAGAAATACAGCAACAACCCGTTCAAGTACACATTCCTCACCTGAAGACTTACAGCCACAAATTGTTGTGAATAATGCAATGAATGGTCCAAGTAGTGAATCTTCAAATTTAAGTGTTAATTCTGATAAGGAGGTGGATATTTTATTTTTGAATACTTCAACAAAGGAGAAAGTTGGTGGTGGGGGAACTTCTATAGTTGAAAAGGGAAGAAAACGGAAAAGATTAGAATTTAAAAATGATGTTGGAACTAAAATTGTGGATAATCAAAAACATGAAAGGAAGATTACTGACTATGCTTTCAAGGTTTTTTAAATGTTAATCTTTGGGATTTTGGGGGTTTTAGAAGGGTTTGGAAGATAGGTGACATTTGATCCCATTTGGAAAATATTTTTAGGGTTACTTTCTTTGCTGGGACACGTTTGGTGTTTTTTTTTGCTGTCTAAACTATTATAAATTTACGTATTCTATACTTTCCGGGTTATTCTTTTTTCTAAACCTAAAACTGCTTAAGCTCTGATAGAATACCCTCTTGTCTTCTATTTTAAATTGCCCCTAAGATTTTTAACTCTGGCTTGAAAATGTTTAATCTTTTAAAAGTTTATCGATCTATTTTAAAGATAAAAACAACCAGCCCAAAACGCCCTATTATTGCCACCTATCCAAATGGGGATAGTCTTAGTAGTGATTCTATTAATGCTCATCAGGTTTGAAGTTTTTTCAAATTTAAAATCAGGTTTCTGTCGTCTTTTTCACTGAAAATACTTCTAATCTACCCTAAGTAAGGAAATATTCAAGTCTCTTTTTATCCAAAAGTTTTTACTCTTGGCTTTGGATTTTTGGGACAAAATGTCCTTCCTGTAATTTCATTTATTTTTGTCATTTCTCCATGACTGCCTCCCAATTTCTACCGTCTGTTTATTTATCCAAAAAAAATTTTTGGGACCAAATGTCCTCCCTATAAGAATTTTTATTTTGAGATTTTCACTAGTTGGGAGTTTATTTTATTAATTTTTAGACCACTCCAATCCATATTCTTTCTTCCCCAATATCAAATAGTAATCCAAAATTTGGTGGAGGAAGTAGTATTTATTCTGGTAGTGATTCAAATACAAGTCCTCCATCAACAACAACAAATTTAAATTTTTCAAAAACTGAAAAGTCTGTTCAAACAATTGAAAGTGGAGATTTGTCGGATAAACTTGACGAAAAAAAATCTAAAGAAATTGAAAATTTGGTGAGAGCTACAACAGAATTGAAGCAAGTTATTGAAGTTCAACGAATTAAAGTTAGGGCTAGTAAAGAGACTATTAGACGTTTACTTGTTGAACAATCTAGAATGGAGAGAAAACAGGTTTTTTTTATTTTTTGAGGGGATTTTTGGGGAGGCAGGGATTTTTGGTACCAACTTTTAAACCAACTTGTGCTACATGTGAAAAATAAATGTGGTAATTTTGAATTTCGTACCCCCCCCCCCTATTTCTTCTTTCACAAGGTGTTAAAAATGGTCAGTCTTCAGAAGAATGTATAAAACAACAAGCTGAGTCGAATGATACCAAAATCGACAAAATCCGACTTGATTGGACCGAGATACAGACCCCTGAAAATTGAACAACCATAGGGGCGATTTTTTGGAACAAAAAAAGTTTATGCAAATGATAGCTCATTCAAAAGAGCTCTTCGAGTTGAGTCGAATGACAACAAAATCAACGTGATTAGACGAGATTTGACAAAGTTATGACATTATTTAGATCTACCGGTGTCGATGATTTATGTCATATCTTCGTCAAATCAAGTCGGATTACGTCGATTTTGGTGTCATTCGATTCAGCTCGACGAGCTCTTTCAAATGAGCTATCATTTGTATAAATTTTCGACCTTATGGTTTTTCGCCCCTATGGTTGTTCAATTTTCAGGGGTCTGTATCTCGGTCCAATCAAGTCGGATTTTGTCGATTTTGGTATCATTCGACTCAGCTTTTTGTGTTCTACATTCTTCTGAAGACTGACCATTTTTAACACCTTGTGAAAGAAAAAATAGGGGGGGGGGGGTACGAAATTCAAAATTACCATAAATGTTATAGTAAGGAGCAAGAAAGACTAATTTTGCTTGATAGAAAAGAGAATAAAATATTTTGGTTTTATAGAACGGCGGCCCCCTTAAACGACAGGAGTGCCGGATTTTTAAACTACTGGAATGGGACTTTTCTTAGGTTGAGTTTTAGTGGTTAGGGAGAGAACTTTTGTGGGGAATTTTTTTCCTCGTTTTTTCATGAGTGCCTTTATTATAATATTTTTTTGGCCATGTATTCCCTTTTTTACTTCCCATATTTCTCTTTGAGGGATTTATGGGATTTCTATAATGTCTTGAGGATTTTTGAAGATTTTTTTCTGTGAGGATTTTTCCGTGGAATCAAGATTTTCTATTTCATTTTCAGTGTGAATAGATTAGTCAAAGAAAGTCCTTTCTTTGAAAGGACTTTCTTTACTAGTTTTTTCCCCAGCTCCCTTTCTTTGATTCTATGCTTTGGATCACTTCTGAAAATTTTATGAATTTATATTTGCTCCTCTCCTACTCCCCAGACTTTTTGTTAGATTACACAATTTCTCACCTATCCTTCCACTTCTTAAAAATTACATTTTTTAAGGCAAAAGAACGTGTAATGGAAGCAACACTTCGTATAGGACAATTTCGACCAGCCCGTGTTGGCGAACATTTTAAAGATCAATGGATAGATGGTTGGGCAATGGAAGAAATAAATAAAAAATTGCAACGAATAAATCAAGAAAGGAATGATATTGTGAATGCTACAAAAAATTTGAAGAATCGAAAATCAATGAAAGATTCAAATAAAAGACAAAGTTTGTCATCAACGTCATCAGATTTGCCATGTACTTCTTCAAATAATGTTTATTCTGATGATGGTTTTTTGAAACCTGAACTTCCTCCAAAAGAAATGACTGCTCAAGAATATATTGAACAAGAAGAAATTTATCGACTTAGAAAGGTTTTTTTGAATGTTTTTTTAAATATGAGCTCCTTCTTGGGTCATTAATAGGGCTCGGATTTATATTTAAATAAATAACTGAAGCGATATTGCCCGCGAACTGACCAATGTCTCTCTATATTCTTATTACATCTATCACTGTCCGTTTTTGTCTTTTTTTTATTCGAACTCAGTGCTCAGAGGCTGTTTATGACCAATAATAACAGTCAAGGCTTGTTTATGACCAAGGTCGTTTTTGTACCCTATTTCAATATAAATCCGAGCCCTAGTCTTTAAGTCAAAAAAATAAGATTCTAGGGTTGAAAGAGTCTAGGGGAATGTAAAATGATGATCCAACTTTGTTGTTGTTATAGTTTAATGCATAAAGCAGTCTAGTTGCAACCAGGGCTGGGCGCAATCGAAAAAAAAAATCCGCAACCCGCAATCCGCAACTCGCAATTTCTAAAAAAAATCCGCAAACGCAACCCGCAACTCGCAATTTTAAAAAAAATCCGCAACCCGCAATCCGCAACTCGCAATTTTTTTTAAAAATCCGCAAACGCAATCCGCAACTCGCAATTGCAAAAAACCCCGCAATTTACGCAATTTCCGCAACTCGCAATCCGCAATTTTGAAAAATGTAAATAAGGAAATTTAATCACTTCAAACTATCTTAAACTATTGCTAAAATTGTATATGAGCAAATTATGGTGAAGTGAACTGGAAACGACAACTCTGAACTGGAACCGGCAAACAGAACCGAAACTTTCGGTTAACGACCGAAGATTTACCGGTGATTAAATGATATATGTGGATTAGGGGTGGAGTATAAACGGATTTGTCGGATATAAGTGATTGGTAACGGGCGATAAAAGAGGTTCTGGAATAAGGCGTATTTAAGGGATATCAGTGGAATAAAGAGGGATATACGTTTTGTGGGAATAAGTAAGGATGTTAGGGATTTGGAGGGGATATAATAACTCTTGCTACATTGAAATCCCCCAATATCACTCCAGATCCCCATTAATCCATGCTTACTCTCAGAAAAACTCCAAATCCCCAGATATACAATCATTATGATCGAAGATTTTCTTCCGTTTACAGCGCCGCAGGCAAAAATTTTGAAAATTTTGGAAGATCCTTAAGCCAAAAACTTCCATTTTCAGCGCCGCAGGCGAAATTTTTGAGAATTTGGGAAGCCCAAGAAGACAAATATCTTACTTTTTAAGGGCCGCAGGTAAAAATTTTGAGAATTTTGAAGGACAAGAAGCCAGATTTCTTCCTTTTTCAGCGCCGCAGGCGAAAATTTTGAGAATTTGGGAGGGACAAGAAGCCAGATTTTCTTCATTTATTGTGAGGGAAATTTCAAAAAATTGCGTGAAAATTGCGTAAAATCTTAAAAATCCGCAACTCGCAATCCGCAAAACGCAATTTTTAAAAAAAATCCGCAACGCGCAATCCGCAACTCGCAATTTTTTTTAAAAATCCGCAAACGCAATCCGCAACTCGCAATTGCAAAAAACCCCGCAATTTACGCAATCCGCAACTCGCAATCCGCAATTGCGCCCAGCCCTGGTTGCAACCCACTAGGGTTGAAACTGCAACCCACTAGGGTTGCAGTTTTCGTGTCGGGCCGACGGTCGATGTATTTCTTTTCAGGTCTACATTTATCGAGTCGGGCCGTGCGAGTTTTTTTTGGGCCAGATATTTTAGGCCAAACTCGATCTTTCGTCCGAGTCGGTCCATTTTTGCAACCCTATTCCCCATCTTAATAGCTAACTCCCCTTCTCAACAACAATAACAGCAAAGTTGAATTATCATCTTACCCTGTTCCCTGAATCTGTTAGCTAAATATTTATTATCTTCAGTTACTAATTTTAAGTTTAAGTCCCTTTTCCAAATTTTTTGAAAAATTATTTTAATCATCTCATATTTTTCAAGGAACATCTTAAAAAAGAAGAGACAGACCTTTTGACCGAAAAAGACCGCCTTGAGCGTGAACGAAATTTGCATATTCGTGAAATGAAGCGGGTTCAATGTGAAGAGCAAAGTCGTTTTAGAGATCATCTCCTTTTAAATGACCGTTATTTGCTTTTGTCTTTGTTGGGAAAAGGAGGATTTAGGTTTGCTAATTTTTTTATAATTTTTGGGGGATTTTTTCTTGAAAAATTTCTTGAGCTATTTTAAGCTTGACTTTTTAATTTTCCCAAGTGTCAGTGTTTTCTATTATCAAATTGAACTAATTTTCCCAGAGAGGGTTCGAACCTTGGTCCTAAAATCTAAATTTTTACCCACTACACCATAGGATCAGATATGTTCCTTTTTGGCCCACCAATCTGCTCCCCTATTTTAAATCATAACTCGACTCCAAATAATCATATAAATTTAATTTTGGTATCATTCAACGCGTATTAAAGTGACGAATCCAATAATACAAAATCATTTTTATATCATTTTTCCTTAACAAGCAAAAAAATTTTTAAATTTTTTCAGCGAAGTTTGGCGAGCCTTTGATTTGGATGAAAATCGTTATGTTGCTTGTAAAATCCACCAAGTAAATAAAGATTGGAAAGAAGACAAAAAAGCTAATTATGTAAAGCATGCAATGCGTGAAAAAGACATTCACAAATCTTTGGATCATCCCCGGATAGTTCGTCTATTTGATTTATTTACTATAGACAATGATTCTTTTTGTACTGTTTTGGAATATTGTGATGGAAATGATCTGGATTTTTATTTGAAGCAACACAAACAAATACCGGAAAAGGAAGCTCGTTGTATTATTATGCAGGTTTTGTTTTTTTTTATATTTTTGATGGAGTTATAGCAATCGGGATTGGGACGAGTTTAGAATTTATTCCTTTTCTAGTGTAAGAATGGAATGGTCCAACTGACGGGGTATTAGGGTTGTTCCCCGACGGGGGATGGTCATAGTGAACAATTTTCGGGGAAGCAGAAACACGGTGGGGGGCATTAAAAAATGTCTCAAATTCCCCGACTTTCAGGGACGGGGAACAGCCCTATAAGAACAATTTTTGATGGAGTTTACATTTATATAAAAGATAAGACAAATCCTACCTAATAACTAGGAAGATGTTGTAGGTTCTGATTCCTACCACACTGGCCGGACTTGTTTAATTTTTAATTTAGTTTTGAGATTAGTCTACAAATCTCCCTAAACCGTAGAAAAATGCAATTTAATTGATATTTGCTTCTCGGGAAGGATTCTATTTTTTTCTTAAATTCAAATTTTTTTTTCTCTTTTAAAAGGTTGTCAGTGCACTCAAATATTTGAGTGAACAAAAATACCCAATAATTCATTATGATTTAAAACCTGCCAATATTTTGTTGCAATCTGGAACTACTAGTGGAGAAATAAAAATTACAGATTTTGGTTTGTCTAAAACAATTGAAAATGCTGATGATGGGGATGAAAGTATTGAATTGACTTCACAGGGAGCTGGAACTTATTGGTTTATTTTTTTATATTTTTTTCTATCAATTTGGGTATGGGATAAGGGTTGGACAAACCTGACTCACCCTGACGACTTGGACTCACCCTTTGGACTCACCCTGACGCATTCCTTGTTGGGGTATCTGTTATCTGAAAACCGGAGTTTTTCAATTCGGACCCTAAAAAATCGTGGAAATTCGACCCGAACCCGATACGAATTTTTTCTCACCCTGACGCATTCCTTGTTCAGACAGGTTGAGAAAAAAGCAGAGGTATTGAGTTTTGTTTAGCCTGTTTAAACTCCAACTGGCTACCATTTAAAACGATTAATAGGCTGGCGTTTATGATCTTTTAACAAGGAAGGCCTATTCGGGGTAGCAAAAGCTTCTAACAATAATTGCCAAGAGGGCACTGGATCGATGTCTGCCTGGGGCTAAACTTTTTACTCTCTCTCACTCTAATAAAAAAAATTTCTAACAAACGTTTATTTAATGAATTTTCATTCATTTTTAAAGGTATCTTCCACCCGAAACATTTACTCCATTTGGTGATGGTGGACCTCCAAAAATTAGTAACAAAGTTGATGTTTGGAGTGTTGGCGTAATTTTCTATCAATGTATTTATGGAAAACGGGTTTTTATTTTTTTTAATTAGTAAAATTTTTTTCAAAAAAAATTTTTCAAAAAATTTCAAAAAATTTTTCAAAATTTCAAAAATTTCAAAAAAATTTCAAAAAAAATTTCAAAAAAATTTTTTTCCAAAAAATAAAATTTTTTAAAGCCTTTTGGACACGAAAAAACTCAACAACAAATATTAGAGGAGCGTACAATTTTTAATGCTCAAGAAGTTGTTTTCCCGTCTAAACCGCCTGTTACTCAATCTGCTCAGGTTTTTTTTTTGAAATTTTTTGAAAAATAAAAAAAAAATTTTTTGAAGGATTTTATTCGTCGTTGTCTTCAATGCCGTAAGGAAGAAAGGGCGGATGTTAGCGAATTAATACGCCATGAACTTTTTAGGCCGAGAGGACAGGTTTTTTTTAATTTTATTTAAATTTTATTAAAAAAATGGGGTTGGGTTCTGTTAGAGATTTGAAATTTCATTGAAAGCCGACCCATTGAATTCCCTGGGGTAGTATTAAAAATGTGATTCTGTTAGAGATTTGTATTTCTCTTTGCTGGTTTCCTCTCTTGAAATCCGACCTTTTGTAGAGTAATGGAAAGGAGGTTGATTTGTAAAGTTTACTTTTAAACAAATGTATCAACAGGGATGGGTCCTTCCGCATTCTAAAAGTGCAAAAGCGGAAGAAGGGAGACTGAATTCCATCCTTTCAGTGTGTGCCAGTTTCGCCTTTGAGCGATTTTCTCTTTTTTTTGTGTTTCGCCTCCTCCTTTCAATCCTTCCATTCCTGTCCATCAAAATGAAAATTTAAAACTCATAACAATTTTATAAAATTTATTTTTTCTAGAAAAGTCAACAACCCCAATCACCAAGTGCCAAATCAGGAAGATTTGAACAGGCAGATTGTGACTAGAAAAGTATCCTAGGAGAGAGGGTTCGGAGAATGCGGGATATACAAAAATAGAATAAAAAATACACAAAAAATACACAAAACAAATTCTTTGACTTCAAAACAAAAAAAATTTTTTTTTTGGATTTTTTGTCATCATCTACCGACTATTTTTTATTTTTCTTTACTATTTAAATTCAAGCTTACCCAATTTTTTTCAAAAAAAGAAAAAATGTTTGGCGGGGATATCCACACACACACCTTTCATATAAAAACTATATATATATAAATATTTTAAATATTTTTTTTTGTTTTCATTTTGAATAAAATATATAGATGTACTTTAAAGTTTTAGGTTTTTTGGGGTATTTCGGTTAGTGACCAAATGTTAGGTTTGGGCAGCGTTAGGGAGTAGCAACCAATTATCAGGCTTAGGATAGTGACCAAATGGCAGGATGGGGCTTTAGTGTATTTTTGGGCCATTATTACCATTTCGAGCCCTCCACAGGCATCGGGAAAAAAGAGTGGTACCGTTCAACTCAGCACCCTTTATTACCCTATGACATTTTGAGCATTAATTTAGCTGAAGGGCAAGAATCAAAACTTTTCCTTTTTTAGCGCCGCACGCGACAATTCTTGAATTTGTAGATAACCCAAAAGTAGATACCGTATTTTCTCGATTAATTCCCCTTGGGAATTATTTTTTCAACCCTTTCTTGGCATGGGGAATTAATCGAGGGAGGGGAATTATTCGAGTTTTGGCATTTGAACGTGCAGTTGGTATTTGGGGGTGGGGAATTATTGTTTCAACCGAACTATAGCATGGGGAATTAATCCAGAGGGGAATTAATCGAGGGAGGGGAATTATTCGAGTAAATACGGTAACCCTTTTTATATAAGAAAATCTACGGTAAAATGGAATAAACACATATAAATTAAATTTGTATTTAAATAACAAGCATTTTTAAGCGAATTTAAAGATAATAATTTAAGCGAAAGAAGCTATTTAAAAATTAGGGAAATTGTAAAAAAAATTAAATATAAAATGAGCAAAAAATATTCACAACGATGGCTTTTCGAAAATTTCTAGCAGAAAAAAAGTAAAAATTAAAAGAAATTTAAGTAGGGTGTGCGCAAAAATATAAATTTCTCAAGTAAAACGCAATTACAAAAAAATGGCGGTTTGGGAATTGAAAATTTTTTTAATTTTTGCGCACATCAAGGAACATTAAATTATTAGTAGGGACGAGCGCAATATGTTTTGCGTTGATTTTTGGTCCTGTGTTGCGTTTTAAAAATTGTCGGTTATGCCCGTCCCTGATTATTAGTACATATAATCAAAATAATATTTTAATATACCCTCACTATAAGATACACCCCACGATTAATAAAGTTCAAACTGGATCGTATCCGGTGGTCTGGAATCCGGTGACCCGTGGATTTCCGAATTTTCGGGATTTTGATCCGGAAAGTCCGGTCCGGATGAGAAAAAATCCATTAATAAAATAGTTAAATGGAAAGGCAACAATAACAAAATCTCTTATTTAAAATTTAAAATGCCCCTCATACTAACACAATTTGTTAATCTCAAGGGGGCATCTTACTTATAATGAGGTTCAAATGTAATTTTAATTATAATTCACAACCTATATATTCTTTGAAAAAATATTTTTTTTTAATTATTTTGCGTTGCTTTTTCTTCTTCTGTGAGATCCCTCCATTAAAATTTTTTAAATCTTTTCCCTTCCTTCTCCCACAAAATTCCCTCACATATTTTTTATAACCCCATACCAAAACTTTCTTCCATTTCTTCCCTTTCCCTTGCATAATGTGCTTGATGTAATTCTAATTGTGGCCTTTTTCTATTAAAAAATCCAAAATGCCAACAACACAAAATTAATATTCCGAGTAATCCAAAACCAATAAATATAGACAATAATAATATCCACAAGTTTATATGATCCTCTTGTTGGGGTCTGTCTGGGTATGCTCTAGTTGTGATTCTGGCAAAATTGTTACCTTAAAAAATTGGGGAAATTGGGGGGAGTTTTAAGATAAAAGAACAGTCAGAATAAAAAATCAGAATTTTCAAATCAGAACTCGAAAATCAGAATTTTTAGGATCAGAATAAAATTAGAATTTTTGGATCAGAAAATCAGAATATTCAAATCGGAACTTTGGAAATCAGAATTTCAGAACAGAATTAAAAAAATCAGAATTTTCGGATCAGAATTAAAATCAGAATTTCAGAACAGAATTAAAATCAGAATCATCGGATCAGAATAAAAATAGGAATTTTTGGATCAAAAAATCAGAATATTCAAATCGGAACTTTAAAAATTAGAATTTCAGAACAGAATAAAAAATCAGAATTTCAAAACAGAACAAAAAATCATAATTACTTTTTTCTTCCAAAATTCCTTGTGACGGGTCCAATTCAATAAATCCTTCAGAGGTTATAGCTATATAATCAAATTGACGGTAATCTTCAGCAGAAAAAGTCCAATTCCATAAACGAGCTCTAATTTCAATTAAAGCAGAATCATTACTTCCAATATAGTCAAAATGACAAGTTAATTGAACACAACGGGCACTGTTGTCCTTACAGTTCTGAAAATAATTTTTTTAATAATCAGAATAGAAAATCAGAATTTTTGAGATCAGAAAAAATTAGAATCTTCCGATCTGAAAAATTAGAGAATTTTTAATCAGAATAAAAAATCAGAATTTTTGAATCATAATTAAAACCAGAATTTTTAGGGGCAGAATAAAAAATCAGAATTTTAGATCAGAATTTTAAGATCAGAATAAAAATCAGAATTTTTAGGGGCAGAATAAAAAATCAGAATTTTTAGGAGCAGAACAAAAAATCAGAATTTTAGATCAGAATTTAAATCAGAATTTTCGAATCAGAATAAAAATCAGAAATTTCTGATTCTAGTTGAGGTAACCCCAATTTTAATAAAAAAATAAAAAAACCCCCTTACAATATCAACAACTTTAACCCTTTCACCAGATTCTTCATTAATCCATTTTGGCCATAAAGGGCTATTTAATTGAAGAATAGATCCTTGTCTAATTAATTTTAAATTTTCCTCTTCTTCTTTTGTTGAATTAATTAAAATTAAATTTCGAGGTTTTCGTTGTCGATAAGGGGATTTAGACAAATAATAATCCAATTTTAGGGTTGCGTCATTGTAAATATTTAAAGGATTAATTAATTTAGACGAGGGTAAATGAGTGTTTAATATAGGGCAACGTCGAAATTGGCCATTATGTCGAATTAAGGGTTCTTCTAATATATAAAGTAACCAGTCAGAATTGGGTGAAGAGGTGGCTAAACGTAAAGGCCAGTCAATCTGAAAAAATAAAAAATATTTTTTTTTAATTTCTTTGGCCTTGGAAAAATTTTTTAAAAATTTAGTAACATTCAAAAAATTTCTTTTTAATTAAAAAAACTTTTTTCCTCAAAAATAAAATTGTTTTCAGACAAAAGGACTCGAACCTCCAACCCTTTTCCAGTAAAAACCCAAAACTTAACAACTTAACTACAATAAGATATTTTTTTAATTCTAGAAAAATTTTAAACCCTTCACAAAAATTTTTTGACTTTGTAAAAATTTTTTTTTTAATTTTTAAAAATTAAAAAAATTTTTTTCCTCAAAAATAAAATTGTTTTCCAACAAAAGGACTCGAACCTTCAACCCTTTTCCAGTAAAAACCCAAAACTTACCAACTTAGCCACAAAAAATAATTTTCGAAATTTTTAAAAAAAACCTTTAAAGTAACATTTCTCGCATAAAAAGGCCCTTTATTTGTTAAAGTATAAGCATGGATCAATTGCGGCCCAATATCAAATTCATCTTTAGGCGCATAATTTCCTCTACTAAAATGAACTATCGGGGGACGAGAGCCCCCATCTAATTGAAGATCGGCCTCTTTAATTAATAAAACTTCTGCCTTCCAAAAATTATCTTTTGGGAAGTCTTCTACAGACGAAGAATTTACAAAAGCTTTAAATTGTAGTGAAGCTGAAACACGTTCTGAACTGCTTCGGACAAGTTTGAAGAGTAAATCGAAGCCCAACTTTAAAAATTTTTTTTTGAGAAATTAAAAACAACTAGTATAAAATGTAGATCCCCCTCAATATATAAGAATTATTTTCAATTAGAATGATTCAGTCTGTCCGCAATCAAAAAATTTTTTGCAGAAAAAAATTTGCGGACAAAAAAATTTTTATGTGGACAAAAAATAATTTTGCGGACAAAAAAATTTTTTGCGGACAAAAAATAATTTTGCGGACAAAAAAATTTTTTGCGGACAAAAAATAATTTTGCGGACAAAAAAAATTTTTTTCGGCCATACTTTAGTTAGTCAGCTATTCAGAGGGAGAGTATAGTGGTCTTATTCGCTCACGGAAATTCCAAGATAGAACCCCTCAAAATAATCCTACTTAACATAAATATTATTTGCGGACAAACTTTGCGGACAATTCCCCCAAAAAATTAAAAAAAACCTTTTCTCCAGCCTCCAACGGATTAGCTAAAGCTAGAACAGCTTTCCCCAATTCCCTCTTTTCAATATCCACTTTATGCTCATTTAAATTAAATTCTCCCCTTTTAACAACACTAGGTTCATCCAATTCTGCTTCATCATATTCCAAATATAATTTAGCTAAATAAGCACGTTCTGCACGATTTTCGACTAGCAATCTAAGGATTAAGACATCTTTTTCCGTTACTTTTGCTTGGTATAATCCATCAGAACGTTTACTATAAAAAATAATTGAAAAAAAAATTTGCGGACAACTTTTGCGGACGAAAAAATTTTTGCGGACAAAGTTTGCGGACGAAAAAATTTTCGCGGAAAAATTTTGCGGACAAAAAAATTTTTGCGGACAAAAAAAGAATGTCTGTAAAAGTAATCCGCAAAAAAGTTGTCCGCAAAAAAATTAATATATTCAAAAAATCCAACGATAAATCAAGCAAAGCCCCACTCAAAACCAAATTTGTGTGACATTCATTATCATCTCCACACAATTTATCAAAAGCAATTCCAAAAATACGAAATGTTTGATCTGGACTAATAGCTGGTAATAAAATGTTGTTATTATTAATTGTTGTTGTTAATTGAGGTTTGCGTAGAGAAATTGAAAAGTTGAAACGTAAAGGATTTGTCCAGTCTTCGTTTCCGCTCTGAAAAAAATATTTTTTAAGAAAATTCTGAAAAAATCAGAATATAGATCAGAACTTTTTTGAAAATCAGAATTTAAATCATTCCGATTTGTGTTCTGATTTTTCTGATTAATCCAATAAATTAATCTGATTCTGAAAAAAATCAGAATTTAAATCAGAACTATTCAGAAAAATCAGAAAATTAAATCAGAATATTTCTGAAAAATCAGATGTTAAACCAGAATATCTCAGAAAACTCATAATTGAAATCAGAACACTTCTGAAAAATTAGAACTCGAATCAGAACTTTTCAGAAAAATCAGAATTTAAACCAGAACGATTCTGAAAAAATCAGAACTCAGATCAGAACACATTCCAAAAAATCAGAACATTTTTTTTAAAAATCAGAACTAACCGGAATGTATAATTTTTGATGGCTAATTTCTTCCCTAGTAACAGCATTAGATCCACACGGCCAATTAATTTTGGTCTCCCCATTAGAAGTAAACAGAGCACGTGGAAGAACACCTCTAGCAAAAGGCAAAACTTCAAGTTTACACAAAAATGGGGATTGTCCAAAACCAATCAATTTATTTAATTGTTTTAAAGCTGTAAAATTTCGATCGAACAAAAATATTGAAGTTGACAAGGAAAAACTGAAAAAGAAAAAAGGAAAAAAAATAAGGGAAAAATTAGAAAAAAATTTTTTTTAATAAGGAAAATTTATAAAAGATTTTTTGGTATTTTTAAAATATTTTCGTTTAACCTCGCCCCATTCCCCCTATAATGTTTGTTTTTGGTGTCAGGTTCGAAAAATTTTAATTAAAATTATAGGAAGAAAATTTAATTTTAAAATTAAAAAACGTCCAAATTTTCTCATTAAATTTAGCTTAAAATTTAAGAAAAAAAATTTTTTTTGGTAATTTTAAATTGATTTTTAACGAATTTAAAATTAAATAGGCTTGCTTCTTTTAAAAATATAATACTTGCCCAACAGTGGGGTTCGAACCCTCAACCATTTCTTCTACTAACCAAGAATTTTCCAACTACACCACAAAACAGTAGGGGGAAAGGGTAAGTGATTGAGGTTAATCAAAAAAATATCTTAAAAATCCCAAAAAAATTTTTTTGCTAATTCTAAAATGGTTTTTAACTAATTTAAAATTAAATAGTCTTGCTTCTTTTAAAAAATAAAACAATTGCCCAACAGTGGGATTCGAACCCTCAATGATTTCTTCTACTAACCAAGAGTTTTCCAACTACACCACAAAACAAAAATTATAGGGGAAAAGGGGGAATGAGGTGAAGTTAATCAATAAAAAATATTTTAAAAAATCCCAATTTTTTTGCTAATTTTAAAATGATTTTTAACGAATTTAGAGTTAAATAGTCCTTATCCTTTTTAAAATAAAACACATGCCCAACAGTGGGGTTCGAACCCTCAACGATTTCTTCTACTAACCAAGAATTTTCCAACTACACCACAAACCAAAAATTATAGGGGAAAAGGGGGAAGGAGTGAGGTTAATCAAGAAAATTTTTTAAAAATCCTCAAAAATTTTTTTTATAAATTTTACTACTTATTTTTTAATAATTAAATTTAAAAAAATTAAACAAACCAGCTAGGTCCCAAAGCACAATCCCCCCAATCACTTCTAGAAGTACTTATTTTAACATGTTTTTGCTCAAATTGATGATTTAATTTAACTTCCAAAACTGGTTTTGAACGAAAAATTATAACAACATTCGATTCTGGTGCTCCAACTTAAAAAAAATTTTTTTTGAATTTTTACTGCCCAAATTTCCGCTACCGTTAATTTTCCCTGCCTTAAATTATTTAATTATATTTCCCTATCAGTTTTTCTTGTTACCCAAAGGGGCAACTTAAATATGACTCTTAAAAAAACAACAAAAAGAGCTCGAACAGTAAATTGGCAAAATTAAAATCAGAACATATCAAAATGTTTAAACTAGAAAGATTTCGGAAAAATCAGAAAAATGCATAATTTTAAAGATGCGAGTGTTTTGCAAACTTTTCTAAATTTTGCGGATAAATTTTTGCGGACTTTTTTTCTATTAAAAATAAATTATTTTTAACAAAAAAAAACCTATCAACTCAGCATATCCATCCCCATCCAAATCAACACCTTTTGCCAAAGAAAAACCAAAAGATTTGATAGAATTAGGTTTATTAGGCAAATTATTGGCAAAAATTTGTTGAGCAGGTTCAGTTGAAAAGTGTGCACGTTCATTGCCGTGAAAGACAAAAACAGCGCCAGAACCAGAAGAATGATAAGGGGCGCCAACAACAAAATCTGTTAAAAAATATTTTTCTTTAATATTTTTGAGTATTCTGAAAAATCAGAATATTCTGGTTGTTCTGAAATTTTGAATAAAAAATTTAAGAACAACCAGAATTTAAAATCAGAACGTTTTTGAGAATCAGAATTATGATATATTGACTAGAAATTCTGACAGTTCTGAAATGTTCTGGTTCTAGAATATTCTGGTTTTTCTGAAAATTAAAATAAGAATTTTAAGGAAATCCAAAATTTAAAATCAGAATTTTTTCTCAAAAAATCAGAATTCATAAATATTGACCCGAAATTCTGGCCGTTTTGAAATACTCTGGTTCTGAAATATTCTGGTTTTTCTGAAAATTAAAACCAGAATTTTAAGAACGACAAGAATTTCGAATCAGAATTTTTCCGAAAGATCAGAATATTTTTTTAAAAACCAGAATTCTGATACATTGACCAGAAATTCTGGCCATTTTGAAATATTCTGATTTGTCTGGACTTCAGAATGACCAGAATTTCAACTCAGAATTTTTCCAAAAAATCAGAATATTTTTTTTCAGAATATTAATTCAAAAAATCAGAAAAACCTTTAAATCCATTTTTGTCATTATTTAAATTTCCAATAGAAGCTAAAGACGCCCCAAAATGTGAATGTCTCGTTGTTCCTCTTATTATAATTGGGGAATAAAAAATTAAATTGTTTGCTGATGTTTGTTGTCCCTTCTCTAATTTTATTCCTTTAGAAAAATAAATATAAACAGCCCCTCCTTTTTCATTTTGTTCTTCATCATAAAAATATTCAAAAGGAGCACCAACAAGTAAATCATCAAATCTATTAAAGAAAAAAATTTTAGAGTAGAGCCTGGGCCTGTTCCTGGACTCTGGGTTTGATTTATCGACCTGAGCCGGATCCTGGGCCTGCAGTCCAGAAAAAAATTTTTCCTAGGCCCAGAAAAACCCCTAAGGAAGGTCAAAAATGCCTGGACTATGGGTACAGGAAAAACCCAGGCCTTGGACCAAACTCAGGCCGATCTCTAATTTTGTGTGTAGAAAAATCGAATTTATAGGATCCACTATGTTTTTCAAAAGGTCGACGGGACAGGAGCCATCGGGATTAATCCTGTAATTCCGGGATTTTTACTTATAAGAGAATTTGAAGTGATTAAGGGATTTAAAAAGATACCAGGATTAAGGAGATATAAGAGGATTTGGAGGGATATCGAAAAATTTAGGGGATTTGAAGGGATGCCGTGGAGGATTTGGATGCCAGGGAAATACTTAGATATCACGTCCACATGGCTGGACGGAATTGCGGATTGAGTGTAATTGCGTGTTTTTTTTGACTCGGTATTGCGGCTGCGGATTTTAAAATTAAAATTGCGGATTACGGCTGTGGAAAATTTCTTTCAATACGTCCATCCCTGGTCACATCCCTCTATATTCCCTTTAATCCCTACACACTTGCCGGATATCCCCTTAATCTATCAGAATCCCTCGATATCCTTTGGCGAGGACTTATAAAAAACCGAAAAAAAATTTATTTAAAAAAATATATACCCATCATTATTTAAATCCAAAACAGCCAAACTACTTCCAAAACCAGAACCTAGTTGACGCCCAGAAAGAATAAAATGGTCATCTAATAAACCAAGATTTGGGCCTTCTTCAGCATGAAAATTTCGTCGAAAAGGAAGAAAAATGACAGCACCGGTTTGATTGAAACGTGTAGCACCACTAACAACCTTTTAAATTGTATGAAAAATTAGAAAAAATTTAAAAATAGAAGAGAAAAATTGATAAGACATTTGGTCCCAGCGAAACATTTTTTCTCATAATTTTACTGAACATAGTCAGATCGAATCAGTTTTGGTATCATTCGATTTGTCTCATATAGACGAATCGAATGATATCAAAACCAACTCAATTTGACATTTCCCTGTCGAGAAGGGAGGAAAAAATAAAAAATGGGACAAAATGTCTTTCAGGCCTAGCTGGGATTATTTTTGGATTTTCGAAGGGTAACAGTCAAAAATTAAATTATTAATGTCAAAAAAATTCCTAAAATATTTTCAAAAATTTTAAACCGTAAAATTCTTATCGTCTTCATGAGAAAAACCAAAACGACCATAATGGACAGAATATCCCAAATAATCGTGTGAAGCCAACAATGCAAGCACACCTCCCTGATTTTTATCTAATTCCATTGTTCGACGGTCCACAGAGTCTACAAAACCCCCAGAACCAACAAAATCGTATTTTGCTAGAAATTTTTTTAATTTTTGAAAATTTTTAAAGAAAAAACCAAAAACTCCTCCAGTCCATTTTCTTGCACCAGGAATTCCTGTAAGAGTAACATTTGAATCTATAAATGCTGAAAAGCCTTGTTCACAAGATCCATAGTCATTATGCTTTAAAAAAGAAAATTTTTTTAAAAAAATTTTGAAGAAATTATTTTTACTCTGTCCTTCTTCGGCAAAGGACCACATGTATTGATTATTCCCTTGTGGTTCAAATCGGCTCCAAGTAAGTAACAAACACCTAAATATAATTTTAAAAAAGTTATGTTTTTCATGCCAAAAATGTTTTGAAAAAATTAAAATTTGCGGAAAATCCGCAAATTTTGTCAAATGAAAATTTTGAAAAAAACGTAAAAAAAAATAAAAAGGAAAAAACAATGTAAAAAGGAGTAGCTTTTTTAAAAACCTAGAATTTTCAGGATGCTGATAAACAATTAATTTTTGTTTATTAATACGGCATAGTTCAACTATGGAATATGTTTTGTGAAGGGACAAGGAGAGGGTCTGAAGAAAATTTTCCGGAAAGAGACACAGAAATATTTTTTATTGTTAGTTAGAGGAAAGAGGAAGGGACGGAGAAAATTTACAAAAAAATCTCAAAATTCCTCGATTTTGTGAGAAAATAATGTTGCTAAAATGCCTTTTGTAAAGAAAATGGGATTTTTATGTAGATAATTTTTGCGGACAGAATTTCCGTATTAAACAAATTCTTGAGTAATTAAAAAATTGATTTTTTGGAAAAACATAATTGGAGAAAAAAGCCCATTAAAAATGGAGAAAATCCATAAAACCCCATAGAAAATTCAACAAACCGTCAGTATAAGCATTTTGCCCCCACCGCAAAAGAGGAGCACAAACCAAAGCTTTACTGCTTTCCTCTTCCCTCATTCCACTACTATAAACAGAAAATCCCAACAATTGTCCATTCTTCCCTTCAGGGTGTAAATGTTTACCATGCAACAAATTTGGAGGTTTTTTGGCTTCTTGTGAATTTGGGTATTCAATTGAAAGAAGTTGGCATTGATTTCCATTGGAAGAATCTGGTTTACAGGCGTAAACTGCTCCAGATTTTAAAGTTCCTGGTTGACCCGAAGTCCATTTTGGAGCGCCGACAAGTATACTGAAAAATAGATTCCTTTCCTTTATATTACCAAAAGTCCGCAAGTTTTGTCCGCAAATCAATGACAAAAAATATTTGTACCAGGGAAAGGACGAGTTAATTGAAATCCTATCTTTTTTCAGACCCGAGGTTCAAAATACGATCCAAAATATTTCAAATCCAATCCGAAGCCCGATTCTTTTCACAACCCCGTCCATCCCTATTAGGGTTGCCAAAATGGACCGACTCGGACCGAAAGATCGAGTCGGGCCTAAGATATTTGGCCCGAAAAAGACTCGTATGACCCGACTCGAAAAAAAATGAAGCCCGAAAAGAATGACTAGACTGTCGGCCCGTCTCGAAAACGGCAACCCTAATCCCTATGTACTAAATCGTTAAAAAAAGTTCGCAAGTCATATTTTTTTCAAAAATAGAGATTATCGGATTGAAACATCAGAAATCTTTTTTAATAAATTTATAATTGTATTGGAAACAGAAAGGAAAAGAAACCCAAAAAACACTCCCAATTTATCAAAAAAAAAAAAAAAACACTAAAAGCAAACCTCGGACCATCACTTGTAAAATGAGCGGCTACAGAAAATCCAAACCATGAATTAGGCGAACCAAATTTATAAATAGGATATTCTGTGTCCAAATTGAAGAGATGAACAAATGGCAGTTGACAAAATAGAAGAAAGACAAATTTAATTAGAAAAGACATTACAACCAGAAAATAAAGGCCAAAAGCTACCTGGCAGGCATTTTAAATTAAATAAACTGAAAATTTCAAAAAAAAAAATTAGAGGAAAATAAATAAGAAAAATAATCAAAGTTTTTAGAAAAACAAATATGCAAATTCAAAAGATTTTACAAATTTTTTTTTTCATCAAAAAAATTTTTTTTGGAATGTAAAAAAGAGTCAAATAAAGAGATCATCGGGTATTGAAATATTTATATATTTATTATTTGTTGGGATTACTACCTTTATTTTTACACTAAAAGTTTGATTTTGCAGCTTTTCACTCGAAATTTTTGTCCAAAAATTTTTTTTTTTGAAATTTTACAAAAATTTTCTAGAAACTTTTTTTTTAATTAGCCATTCTAGACCAAAATTAAATATATTTTCCATCAAAAGGATTCGAACCCCCAGACCTTTCATGTCGAAAACCAAAACTTTTCCCACTATACCAACCAACCTCACTTAATAAAAGTGTGCAAAACCTTCAAGTTTTAAATAATAAAAAGGGGAAAAAATAAAATTTTGTAAATTTTCACGTCCATTCTTCAAATTCTTTAAAAATTTAAAATATTAGCAATATTTTTTAAGTAAAAAAAATATTTTTTAAGGTCGTGTAGAAACAGTTTTTCATCATTTTGGCACATCCGAAATGTTAATTAAAGAGAAATCATTTTCAACTTCCCCAGCCAAATCATCAACCTCTACCTCGTCATCAATTAAAATTTCTTCTCCATCCAACAATTTATTATTATTAGTATTTATTTTTTTACTAATTAAATATTCTTTTTCTTCTTTTTTAGATTTTTCCAAAGCTTTATTTAAATTTTCAATAATTTTTTCGGACCATTCAATCCCTTCTCCCTCATTTTTAAGTTCAACTTTCAATTCTTGCCCTAAAGATAAAATTATTCCATCCATACTTAATGCTGCTAAAGCATCCAATCCAGTTTTGAAAATGATAAATAAATATTGTCCTTCTAATCTAAAAAAATAAAAAAAATTTTGCGGACAACTTTTGCGGATTAAAAAATATTGTCCGCAAAAATTAAAAAAAATTTTGCGGACAACTTTTGCGGATTAAAAAATATTGTCCGCAAAAATTAAAAAAAATTTTTTGCGGACAAATTTTGCGGATTAAAAAATATTGTCCGCAAAAATTAAAAAAAATTTTTTGCGGACAAATTTTGCGGATTAAAAAATATTGTCCGCAAAAAACTAAAGGAAGAGATAGTTATATACAAGTCTGTGTAAGAGCTTGAACTAGGGTTGTTGGTTATTGGACGATAAAAAAAACCTTTCTTCGGTTCGGCTCCGAAAACTCTAACTTAGACCTAAGTTTGATTATTTGATCTGAGTCGTATTCTGAACCAAGAATTCAGAAAAAACCCAGCCCTATGAAAAAAATTATGTAAGCTCTCAAAAAGTGCCTGGACCAGGATTCTAGTCCAGATCCAGCTCAACATCTAACTTGGATTACCCAAAAAAAATATTTTAAAAGAGCAAATTTACGGACAATTAATTGTAAGGACATTAAAAATTATTTTTTAAAAAACAAACACAAACAAACTTTGAAAGTTTAGGAACACTGCCAAGTTCACAAAGCTTCAAAAAAATTTCATTGCACAATTGTTTTGGGAACACATTAAGAGAATTGTTAGAAATAAAGCATTGAACACAAGAATGTGGAGGGCCAATAGAACTTTAAGAAAAAAGAAAAAAATTCAAAAAAAATTTAAAAAATTTTTCAAAAAAAATTTCAAAATTAAAAAAAAAATTTTTTTGAAAAAAATTTCAAAAAAAAATTTTTCAAAAAAATTTCAAAATTTCTAAAAAAATTTTTAAAAATTTCTTCTCAAAAAAATTTAAAAAAAACCAAATAATATCTCGAATTATCGGCTCAGCTTTGTCAAAATCAAATTTTAAAGAATTTAATTGAAATATTGCATAAACTGGACGGTGATCTGAAGTTTTTAATTCTGAACGGCCATAACTGGAAAGAAAAAAATTTTTTTAGGAAAATTTTTTAAAATATTTTTATGAATAAAAAAAATCCCAAACAAATCCATTTAAAAATTTTCAACAAATTTTTGGTATAAAAAGATAAAATACTAAGGATTGCCCGGCAAAAAATCATTGTTCCGGGTATGGAAACCGGATTTTACACTCATTCCGGACCTTAACCTGTTCGATTTTTCTGGATTAATTTGGTTCGGATAAAATTTATAAATAAAAAAACCGTGATTTGCGCTCCAAAATTCGAAAACTTTGAACCCCTATAACTTTTCGAATTGGGGGTCAGGACCAAAAAAGCCAAAAATTGGCAAGAGGTTATCGACCCTGCTCTACACGATGGTATTTAAATTTTATTTAAAAATTCTAGGTCACAGTTAGATATAGTTTCCTTATCAGGGAAATACTAATAAAAACAAAAAAAATTTAATGACAAAAAGGTCAAATTTCAAATGGGTCAAAAATTAAGGGTAAAATTAAAGAAAATTTCTTCCCCGACCAAGACACCAAAAATCCTTGAAAAAAAATAAATAAAACTAACTGAATTAACTGAACCAAATTATTTTTATCCATCCAAAGGACCCGATCTGTCCATGCCGGGGTTCTACAAAAAAAATTTTTTTTTAATTTTAAAAATTTTTAAAAATTTGTTGCCTGCATTTATCTGAAGTATCATAATCATCACTAAAAGTATCATATTTATAAGTTGGAGGAAAATTAAGTTGGCCTTCCTTGAAATTTGTAAAAACCTGAAAAAAAGGAAGGAATTTTTCAAAAAATTTTTTTGGAAAATCCTTTTAAAATTTCCAAAAAAATTTTGGAAATTTGTCCAGATTACGCACCACTCTCGCATCTTTTTACACGCCCAATCAAACTTACACGTTCAATAAAATTCCAATAAAGGGCGATAAGTACCTAGACCATGGGTGTAGCCAGGGGGTCGATTTCGGGAGGGGGGGGGGCTAAAATTGGGTGCGCGCCAAAATTTTGGCGTTCCGGACGCAAATACGCCCTCTTGACCTAGACTAAACTTTATTACCATAAAATCTATTTTGAAGTAGAAACACGTGCATAATACCGGTCCATAGGGGTTTAGACACGCAGAATCGAGTACTTATCAAAGTAGATTGGACGCATAAAAATTTAATCGGACGCATAAAATTTTTGACGTGTAAGTATTCTAGTGGACGGGTAATTTGGACAAGTGCCATTAAAAAAATTTTTTCAAAAAAATTTAAAAAAATTAAAAAAAATTTTTCCTCACATTTCCCATATTTTTTTGTTGTAATAATTGGTCATATTCAGCAATATATTCAAAATTGTTTAAATTAATTGCTCTTTTTATTTCATCACCTTTAAAATTAAATAATTTAAAAAGCCTAAAATTTTTTAAAAATTTACCCGAAAGAGATATTCGATAATTAAAATCACCCAACCAAAAAACAACATCGTGATCTTGTAAGCCTCGACCCTTTAAAAATATTTTTTATTAGTTTAATTTTAAGGACAGAAAGGATGAGCAAATTTTGCGGCCAAATCGAAATCCTATTGAAATTTTTAAAAAGATAACAACTTGATACTAAGACACTGGACTAAGTTTATATGAGTCCAATGAACTAGTGCTTCACCGGAACCTCAAATTTGGCCTATACCGGAACTTTACAAACACACCGTTTACAAACCGGAACAGGAACCAAAAAAAACCCGGAACTTCCAGCCTACCGGAACCGGACCTTCCGGTGAAGGACTACAATGAACTCACACAAGTCCAAATAAAAATTTGTGAGTTTATAGGTCCAAAAAAAATTTTTTTATGGGTCCAAATAAATTTGAGCCTAAGAAAAATTATTGTGCTGACTCATTGGACTCGTAAAAACTAGACCATAATCGGTTTCCAAAACCAAGGTCTATTCCGACCTTCAAAAAAATAAAAAAAAAGATATCAGACTCAGAAGGATGGCAGCAGAGACTGGAAAATGAGATTCCTCAAATTTCAAAATTTTAGGTTCCAGTCTTTCATCATTGCCTGATCAACGAATTTTTTTTTCCTAGAACAAATTTTGTTCAGATAAAACAAAACATTAACCCACTAAACCTTCAAAACACACAAATAAAAATTCTTAAAACTTTACTTTTTTAAAGCAATAAAAAATACCTCCCCTTTTAAAAAGACACGCGATAACTCTCTATTTAATATACCCCCCACTAGGGTATCCTTAATACACCCATTATAAGTCACACCCTAATTTAAAATATATGTTCTCTTAAAAAATTAGGCTGTCCAGGATAGGAGGTATGTATCTTCCCAAATGATAACCCTCTATTTAATATACACCTCATTATAAGATACAATCCTTAAAAGATCCAAGGTGTATTTATGAGTCTATTTTCGAATTTAGAAAATTTTAAATTTACCATAGGAAACTTTAATCTTTTCAAAGCCGAATGAAAATCAGCATTTCTTGCAGCAATTTCATTTTGTCCAGCAGCAAAATGGGAACAAGCAAAACAAATTCCAGTTGAATTTATTGTTAAACGGACAGCTATAGAGCCTTTATTTCCTGTAGTTCCCCCCATTCCAGTTTTAATTTCTTCTATAGCCAAATCTTTTATTGAATTTAAAAGGGAGGAACGAGCAAAAAGGATTAAACAGACACCCACCTAAAAAATAAATAAAAGGGATTAGAATGTTAGGCAAAATTCAATTTGGCCGGCAAAATTGAAAATTCAATTTTAATAAATTCGCGATTTTTTTGTTTTTTAAGGTTATTAGCTTTTAGCAGAGGTAAATCGGAAATGACGAAGGTGCCGGAGATCGGAACTGCCGGAGATCGGAAGAAAAATCGTCGGAAAAAGGAAATCGGAATTCCGATTCACCTCTGGCTTTTTTAGGGCCAATAAATATAAAATTTTGTGTTTGGGATCTATGGCGAAAACAACAATATTATTTCCTTAAACAAGGTTTTCTTCCTTTTTATTCGAAAAAATGTGTGATGTCCAATGTCGGAAATGGCAACTTCTTTGGAAGGCCAAGAAGAAGTAATTGACGTTTTTTTTAGGTATCGGAACAACGCAAAAAAAATTTCGGAAATTTTTGAAATCAAAAAAGGTGGGAGGCGGAAATTACAAGTCCGAAAACCCCTTCTGCCAAACATTTCCAAAAATCAAAAAAAAATTTTTTTAATTGAGAAAAAATCCCCTCCCCAAAACCAACCAATTGTTCACAACACAAAACAACAAAATTTTTAGCATTTTGTCCAAAATTATTTTTTTGCCAAATTTCAATAGTTTGTTTTAATCCATCACGCCATATTCTTTGATTTGTAGTGCTTGCTTTAACCAAATTATTTGTATTTAAATCAACAATTTCTTCAAAACCAATTGCTATCAAATCATAATTTAATGCTTCTTTATCAACTAAAAAATTAATTTTGTGAGAAGAGAAAAATTTTGAAAGGGGATTTTTTGAATTTTAGAAGCAGAGATGAGCCGGGTTACTCAAAACCCAGTCCTTTTTTCCCCAACCAAAACCCTTACTCGACTTTTCCTTAATCCTAACCATCCCTGTTTTTTTCGTTACTTCTCTATTTTTCTTCTCATTGCTTCACTTCACTAAATCAGACAAAAAAGTTTTTAAATTTTGTTGTAATTGTTCCAAAAGTCCCACCTTGAATTTATCCATCAAAACTTTTTCGGATAATTAAAAAATGAGTATGTGAGATGCTTTTCCATTTATCACAATTTGTTATAAATTCCCAAAATTAATTTGATTGATTTAGTAAGGTGAAACAGTGACGGGAAAAATAAATTCTAAAATTTCCCCAAATTTAATCTGAATCCTCTTCTCAAAAAAAACTCAAAAAAACCTCCTTACACAAATTTTCAGGAAAAATCCAAGAAGAAAGCAAATTTCCTCCTTTAAAAGCAACATTATTCAAATTTTTTCCTCCATTAACATTCCAAGTTCCACAAAAAATTTTTAAGGGTATTTGAACACAAAATTCATTTTCTCTTTCAACAAAAGCTTCCAAATTTGGGCATTCTAATTTAAATTTAAAAAATTAATTTTTAAAAATAAAATTAAAAAAAACCGTAAAAATAGGAAGTAGCTGAAAATTAAAAAAATTTTTTTTAAATTTAAATTTCAAAAAATTGGCCCACTTTGTTCATATCCACAAGCAGGCCCGAAGCCAGGAGGGGAGGGTAGGGGGAATTCCACATTACCCTAAATGGGGAAAAGGAAAAAATTTGGGAAGGGGAGCAGAAAATTTCCTCCAGGATACGGGAAAAAATCCACCAAAGATGTCAACATGTTACCCGAAAGCAGATCAGAGCTAGAACGTTCAAAACCCAACCCGACTTCTTCTCAATCCGTGATATTTTTGTATCGACACTCTCTCACTTCCTATCTGAATTCATCTGACTCGGAATTGTGTCAAATTTTCTTTTTTCTAATAAATTTAGATTTTTAGGCCGCTGCTGAAATTATTTTGCCTTTCTAAATATATCTCACTTTTTCGAGCCATACAACCTATGCCCGACTCGACTTTGGGAAGGGAGGGGTGGAATATGAACAAAGTACCAAAAAATTAAAAAAAACCTTTCAATAATGAAGAAGGAAATATTTGTGAAATTTTAACAAAATTAAAATCAGCAAGTAAATGTCCATACAAAATTAAATCAAAGGCTTCTTGTTTTGAAGAATCCATTAAATTATTTTGAATTGTTCGAACTATTGAACGACTTGCATCTCTCAACTTAAAAAGGGAAAATTTTTTTGTGTCTGACTATAAAAAATTTTTTTCAAAAAAAAGAATTGCTCTCTTTTTACCTACAAAAAACTCAAAAAAATCTTTCCTTATTGTTAGTAAGAAGCAAGTAAAAAGTTTAACCACAGGACAAGTAAGTGCTAGACGAGTTGAAAAGCGTATCCAGCAGAGGGTGTGCCAAAAGTAATTTTAAAAAGCGAAAGACGAAAGTCCAAAAAAGGCGAAATCGGCGAAAAGCGAAACTCGCACACTCCTGCCCCGGTATCCAGGGGTCGGTCGGATTTCAAGAAGAGCTACATATAATGGAATGAGCCAAATATTCGGCGTTTACTTTGGCGTTCGAAGGCAACTAATTTTTATGTGATTTCTGTTTTTAAGAACCGGAGGCAGATTTTGAGAAAGTTTCTCCCCTCCCTTTATACTCTTTCAAGTAGCCCACTTCAATTTAAAAAAGAAAAAAAAACCTTCGATTTTCCTTCCAAAGCCCCAGTTCCAGCATAAATTAAACTGCATTGATCCCCATTCTTTTGCCACATATCCCTAACCAATTCTTCACATCTCAAAATTATATTAGATTTAAATTTTTCTACACCAAGGCAAGTTAATTGATTAAAAAGTGCTCTGATTCCGATTAACTTAAAAAGGGAAATTAAAAAAAATAAAAAAATTATTAAAATAAACCGTCTGTACACTATTTGTCCTGTCAAGATTATCAAGACAATTAGTCCTAATTACACCGTGTTGTCTTCTAAAAATTAAAAAAAAAATTTTTTTTAAAAAAAGGTAGAAAATAGAGGAGCCAGAATAAAAAAACCCATAGAAATTTTGTGCCATCTCCCATCATTTTTAGTAAATATAAGGGTTGTTCCCGACTAGTGCTTATAAACTTGTACCAAAATTCGAACTTATTGTTAAGTACGAAGTACGAGCAAAATTGAAATTTATAAGCACGGTTCCCTACCGGCATACGAATTTTTTAAAAGACATTTGGAGCCGCCACAAGTGAAAATTAAACAATCATGGGGACAACCCTAGTTATTATATTCCATGATAGACTTATTTAGGCCAACATTCTGTTTACACGGACACAAATATTTTCAGTCAATTTAGAGGATTATGGGGGTTCAAATTCGTTCAAGGCAATATTATTTTTTCGATTTTTCAAAAAATGTTTTAAAGGACCTTTTTTTAGATTTTTAGTGTTATTTGGAATTCTCATTGTAAATTTTTTAATAAAAAATCGAATCTGGCTGTGCCTGTGAGCGAAAGTCTAATACCTCCTAATTTACCCCCCCCCCCCCCCTTCATAAATTATTTTTAAAAAATTCAAAAAAAAACCTCAAAACAATTCCATCATCCAAATAAAAGAAATCATTTTCATCAAAAAATGAACTTATTTGTTTGACCAAAAATCTCAAATTTTCTTTAGATTGTTTAACTTCTGCATGGTAATCAAATGAAACAATTTTTACATCAAAATGGGAAGAAGATTTTAATGCTGACTTTAAATAAAAAATTTTAAAAAAAATATTGGACATAGTTTATGTAAAGACACACTCAAAAATTGGTCGAATTGGTTGTGCTAGTGAGTCATTTGTGAGCCATCAACTTTATATGGCAAAATGATATCCGTTACTTTGCAAAAATGATTTTGTGCCGAGCTACGGCCAGTCAAAGTTGGACGTTAAAAGAGTAGGGTTGGAGGCACGGTCCGAAAGATCGAGTCGGGCATTGAATTTTGGCCCGAAAAAGACTCGGTCGGGCCTGCCTGATAAAAATGAGGCCTGAAAAAAATGACTCGAACGTCGGCCCGACTCGAAAACCCCAACCCTATTAGAGTAAATGAACACCAACTTCCCTCTTGCACTCCTTAGGTACGGAAATGCTCGTGGACCGAGATATATAGGTTCTCAAAATTGAAAACCGAAAAAAGGGGGAACGAGTTAATTTTCGAGCCCTTTCTAGCTTACCAAGACGAATCTAATAATCTATAATTCGACCCATTTTTGAGTAAGATTTTTGAGTTTAAATAGAAAATAAAACTTGAAATGCTGTTGAAAGTGCGAATTCACCCTTTTTTGATCCGAGCAAATTAACAACCAAAATTTTGCCATAAACACGTTTTAATTGGATAAAATGTCTTAAAAATAAAAAAATAATAATTAAAAATGTTGAATGGTAAATTTATTTTGTAAGGAAGTAATGAATCAGAAAACATTTAAAAATCTTATTGAACAGTGAAGGAGTAAAGGTATCTTTTCTTAATTTTTTCTATTTGAGAAGAAAAATTTAAAAGGACAAAGTTGCCGATTGCCGTTATAAGTAAAGGTGTTGGCGACCGGTTATTAACCGGTCGCCCCCGGTTTTCGGTTAATCCAAATTTTAGCAACCCGGTTTTCGGTTTTGAGTTTTAGACAAATACCGGTTTTATTTTGGGGGAATTCTTAATAAAATCACACATTTTCACAAAATTCCGGTTTTCGGTTTTTAAAATTTTCTAAAAACGGTTAATTTTTGGCAAAAAAAATTTCAAAAATTCCGGTTTTAAAACCGGTCGCCAACAACCCTAGTTATAAGCTAACACAATAAGCTCTTATGTTAGCATGGGGTAAGGTTTTAGGTTAAACTTGTATCTGAAAGAATCAGACTGACACTGACAAAGGCGAGCCAGTGGGTATTATTCGACTTTTTGGTATCATTCAACAAATAGAAGAATATTGAGAAATTCAAATAATTCCCTTTATAAGATTGGGCTGGAGAGAAGGGGAGACCCTTCACCATTAAAAATCGGGTAGAAAATCAGGTATGAAAAAAACCCAAAAAAAATTTTTTGAAATTTTAAATGACCAGATAAATCCAAATTAATAAAAATTAATAATAAATACTTTTCTAAAGCAACCAGTGAAAGTTCCAAAGGCTTCATTTTCACAGTGTGTGCACCCACATTAATTCCTGGTTGTTCCCAAAATAGGGGAATCTGTTAAAAAAAATTTTTAAGAAAAAATTATTTTGGAAAAAATCATACCGATCCTCTAATTTGAAGAAATGAACATTCTTGTTTATCAAAAGTAACAATCTGAAAAAATATTCGATAAAATTTTTAATAACCAGGAGTAATAGAAAAATATTATGGTGTAGGCCAGGGATGGGCTGGGTTGAGAGGAAAAAGTCTGGTCGGATTTTGAAAATTTGTCGGGTCAGGGTTCGGGTCAAAACCGGCGGGTTTCGGGTAACCTCGCCCATCCCTTATGTAGGCACGCAGCCAAGAAATTTTTAAAAATTTTGAAGTTCATCTCATAAATGTATCTTATAGTGAAGCTTAACAGATACTTTATACCTGTTCAGTTTCCACAAAATTGGCAACGTTTCCATCATCCTAAAGAAAATTAAAAATCAAAAGGGCAAAGAATTTTTTAAAATTTGTTTTAAAAAATTCCTCAAAAATTTGCGGACTGTCCGCAAAAATTTGCGGACAATTTAAAAAAGAAAAAAATATTTTTTTAAACCTCACATTAATTCCTCTAACATTAAAACGAGTTCCGACATGTTCAAAACTTAGTCTCGATATAAGCATAATCTTTAAAAAAATAAAAAAATTAAAAATTTTTTAAAAAGAAAACCTTTGCAGTTCTATGACCCAAATAAATTGTTCTAATTAAAACAGAACCGCATAAACAACGAACAATCCAATCGTTTGGGTCTATTCCAAATCTTTCCAATGGAAATGACAAATTTCTGTTCCTAAAATAAAAAATTTGTAAATTTGCGGACAGTCCGCAAAAAATTAGAACAGACCGAGTTAATTCAACTGTCGGTCAGTCCCGTAGCCAGGGGGTAAATACACAACCCAAAACACGATACCATTTTCCTTTCCGACCCAAAATCCGAACCCAACCTGACATTTCGTCAACCTTATGAGAACCCTGATATCGATGATTAGAAAAGATAAAAAATTACTATGTACAGGCCGACAATGAGCTCCAACGATTGAGCTATTGGGACCTCTATTTTTTATAGAGCTTAAACCCCACACCTAGAATAATAAACGTTTCAATCTCCCCATTTTTCCTTACACTAATGTCCGCAAATATTTTGCGGACAAAATTTAAGTGGAGTTATTTTGAATGGTAATCTAATCGGCCAACTCATTTTTTCTTTCTAACAAAATTATTGCAAAGAAAAATTTTAAAAAATACCAGAAAAACCGAAAATCATCCTCCATTTGTTCACTCGTCAGTTTTCTTTGAGATGACACAGTTAAATCGAACGTTTTATCCCGAACCGTTGAATTTGAAAAATAAAAATTTCCAGAAGAGAGAAACCTTTGGAGCTTAAAAGGGAAAAAATTCAATCAAAATCAAGGTAAAATTGTCGATTATGTGAACACCATTTTCATATCTCACCCAGAATTCCTCTCTTTATTTATCGCTGGAATAAAATTAACCAAGAAGGAACTTTAGTGATAAGTAACTATGACAATATTGGGTGTATGCAGCATTTCTACCTTTCTTTTTAACAAGCTAGGATTTGTAAAACTGAATTTCTGTTATCAAAAATTTGACCATTTTGAGTCCTTAAAACCTATGCGGACAGTTGCCAATTTTGGTGTCATTCAACACAGCTCGCGGAGCTTATCGATAAATAAACTCTGACCACTTTGTACACCCGAAACAAAAAATTTGACAGGAAAAGTGGTACTTAAAGATCTCTTAATTACTAGGTTCAGGCGATAAATAGAAAGGAATCCTGGGAGTGATGAAAAAAGAAATGCCACATAACCAGCAATCTTTCAAAAATAAACCTCAACAATTCTCTGATCGGAAGGCTCATTTTCTCTTCGAATAAGTGAAACAAATTTTACGTTGCTAATTTTAAACTAGAAAAAATTTTTAAAGAATTTAAATTAAAAAACACAAACAATGTCAGAAGTATAAATTTGACCAACAGAAAGTACACCAGTTATTAATACAAGATAATCATCTCCTGAAATTTAAAAAGGATTTTACAATTCAGAGGTCAATTAAGTGGGCATTCAACTCGAGAGCTGTGCTTTGAAGATCACTACTCTTGAGTTGGAAGGACTCTGTGGTACATAGCAGGTAATAGGGTCGGATTTTTCGAACCGGGTCATTTTTTCGGGCCTCGTTTTTATCAACCGGGCCATTCGAGTCTTTTTCGGGCCACAATTCGAGGCCCGGTTCGATCTTTCGAACCGAACCGGGCCCCCAACCCTATTAGGTAACTCAAAACCCGGACTTTTAGACCCGAAAATTTTCGAATATACGACCCAACTTTTCTGAGCCCGACCTATACCTAATATGAAATAGAACAAAAAATAAATTTTACGAGTTTTCCCCACTTTCGGAGACGGGGAAAAGCCCTACCCATTAAGTAGGTTAAATTTCTAAACATTCCTTAAAAGTCAATAACGATCAAAAAAATTTTTCAAACAAACCTCCCCCCAACTGCAAAATTCCAAGAGACGCAAATCCATCCAAAATCATTTGATATCCTCCAGATTTTAATAAATTAGCCAATTCTTTGCTTATCTCATCCATTCCTCCAGACTGACACAAAATATATTTTTCAGTTAAAGTAGCTTCCAACAAAACAGAATATTCGCCTGAATTTTGGGTAGAAGAGGAAGAACCATAAACGCGGATACCGCGTAACGCCATTGCTGTGTTGAGGCTTAATTTGGTACTACGCCGTTATCCCTGTTTTTGCGGACTTTTTTTTGCGGACAAAAAATATGCAGAATGCAGATGGAATAAATTGTCCGCAAAAAAAAAGTCCGCAAAAACATGTAGGGATAACGGAGTAGTACCCTAAATTTAAGAAACTTTTTCTCTTTTAAAATTTTAAATAAACATTCTGATAAAAAATAAATTTACGGCAGTCCCGGAGAATAGGTGTTTCTTCGAGAAAAAAATTCTAAAAATAAGAAAAAGGACTTTTCTGAGCCCCCAGAAACCTTTGAAAAATACCCTAGAAAAGGATTTTACCCTAAAAAGATACTTTTTCTTGTTTAAAAAAATTTTTTTTCGAAGAAACCCCTATCCTCCTGGATTGTAGTAAATTTAAAAAGAAAAACAAAGAAAAAAATTTTTTCCGATAATCTTTAAAAATTAAATTAACACCCCACTTACTCGCAAGGTCATTTAATCGCAGTTCAGAATTTAAAATAACTTTTGGGCGCGAGGCCATAACGGCGCAGGGCCATAACATGCTGGAAAATTTCTTGACTTTAACAATTTTGGTACCAATCTCTTTAGCTCGATGAGAGGAATCGTTTAATACCAAATTTGGTAAGATTCGGAAATCCTGAAGCAAGTTATGGCTTTGCGCCATTATGGGCGCGCGCCTAATTGTACCCTTTTTTTTTCGCCTTTGAGTAAGGGACTTTTGAGTCTCCCCCAGAGGACTTTCTTCACTCTCTTTTGACCCTTTAAATTAATTTTTTAAAGACTTACTTTTTCCCTTTCCGAAATCGAAATTGTCGAACAGTTCTTCTAATTCTAGGCAAACTTGGAAGCTTTTTCCTCAAATTTTTCAATTCTTTTTTAGCAAAAATATTAATATTTTTCTTTTTCATTTTGTGGACAAAAAATGATTTTCTCTCTCTCCTCATTTAAAAATTCACTCAGCCGATTATTCATAGTAAAATGAAGAAAAAGTTTTTTTTGTTAATCATTTTAAAACAAAAATTCCTTTTAAAAATAAAAGGTATCTTCACCAAAATTTTTTTCTTCCAAATTTGCGAAAAAATTTTGCGGACACTATCGGTTTGCCTTAAACTGTGAGACTCAAAGTTCCCTCTCCCATCAAAATCGCCGCAAAATCAAAATTTAAATTTTGCGGACAGATAGTTGAGGACCAGAAGAACCTTGCGGACAAGCATTTGCGGACCTACCGGTTCCTCTAAAACGAGACTCAAAAATCCCCTACCTAACAAATCAAATATCCGCAAAACGAACAGATTTGCGGATAAACTTTGCCACAGAGAAATTGAGTGTAATTGAGGGAAGGGAAAAGTCTATATTTTATCCAAGGATACCTTTACAAATCAACTTTTATAAAAACAAAAAGAAAGCTTGTCAAAAATTTATTTAAATTTATATTTTAATATATTTTTATTTTTTGCAAAAAAGCAACACAAACACACACATCTCTTTTTATGCAAATATAAGCAAGATGGGAAGAAGGGGGAGGGGGTCTGTGGGGATATAATTAATTTAAAAAATATTTTTTAATTTTTTTTTGTCAATTTTTTTGTTGCCTTTCTTGCTCTCATTTCTTCCTCTTTCCTTTAAAAAAATTTTTTTTTAATTTTCCTTTCAATGTTGAATTCCTTTTAACAACAAAGAAATTTCATCAGCTATACAGCTAAATACACATTTAAATTGTTGTTCATTTTCAACCATTTTCATTCGTTGATCACGCAAATGTTCTAAAGACGCGGCGATGTTTAATTCTTTTACTCCTGGAAATTTTTAAGAAAATTTTTTTGAATAGAAAAAATTTTTTTTAATTAAGGGTAGGCTTAGGATTCATTATCGCTCAGTCTCAGTCTCAGAAGCCATATTTTTACCCATAACTTTTTTGATTCTCAACCGATTTAAACAATTTTTATATCAATCGAAAGCTCTGAATGTGAGGATTATTTTAGCTAACAGGATTGATTTGATACGATCATCCTATAAAAAGTTATAGTTGGATAAATGCGCGCAATCGTGATTTTTTATCTTTATTCGACTGAAACATTTTATAGGATCTGTTCAAAAAAATATTTAAACATTTTTATTTATTATTTAAATGTCTATTTCATGTTTTAAAATATTTACTTAATTAAAACATATCAAAATTCCCTAAAAGGACTCGAACCCCCGACCCTAATTTAGGGAGAGTCCGCGCTCTTATCCACTTAACCAAAAAAAATTTTTTTTTGTGAATTCTGCTATGGATTCTTTTGTTGTCCGCAAATATTTGCGGACTGATATTGTCACTTTTATTTCTAATTTTAAAAAATTTTTTGCCTTTATTAATCCGTTTTGCAGTCATATCAATCATAATATATGTTCCAGTACGTCCACTTCCTTAAGTTCAATAATTCAAAAAATTTCTTAAAAGTTTATATACCATTAGTGCAGTGAACGAGTACAGGTGAAGCACGTCCACGATAAGACTTGTTCACCTTCCTGAATTTTTAAAAATAAATCGAATCACGAAATTTCGGGTTTCGACTTTAATGCGAAATTTCGAGCCCTTCCCTTGTTTCGCAAAAAGACGAAATTTCGAGACCCCTTTCGTCCTCTACTCTCTAGAAAATAAATTATACCTTCTAAATTCAAGCAATGCTTTGTTCGAAGCTGGAACTCCACCAGCTGCCCAGCTTGTGAAATGGAATTGTGTAACTGTACGTGTTTCTTGTGTTGCAGTATTTTTTAGGTAAAGCGAGCGGATGACGTAATGCTCGCTCCATATGTGTTCAGAGACTAGATGGGCCTTAAAAATATGTATAATTAATAATGGACGTTTTGAACTCAGGGCGTTTTGAAATTTGACATTCTGAAATTCTGGCGTTTTGAACGTTTTCAAATTTGGGTACTTGTACACAGCACTGGACCATAGGTTCTAAAATTTTTGACCCAAATGCCATCTTTTTACAAAAGAAAGAGAAGAGAAAGTGGGCGGGACTTATACGGGGGGGGGGGGGGGGGAACTAAACAAATACCCAAATTTGTACGTTTTGTAATTTTGATATTTTGTTTGGACGTTTTGAAATTTGGACATTTTGAAACATCAAAATACCTCAAAACAGCCGAACAGCTTCACTCCCTCCTCTGGCCAATACTTGAAGTAATTGTCCCCTTTATCACACAAATTGACAATAAGTCCAATCCCCTGCTCCCAAATCATTTGCCAGAATTGAGAAGCCGTTTGCTCCAAAGGTGTTTGGGCGGCAATATAAGCCTACATAGAAGGAAATTATTTTAGTAAATTTTAAATTTGGATAGAATCTCTTTCTTATCCCACCGGATGACAATTTATCCCAAACGCTCTCAAAGGGGGATAGCTGAAAGCTAGGGACATGTGGGAGCTTTGGGAAAGTGGAAACCTAGCCTGAAATAGGCCGGGTCTAGGAAATCTCTTTCCTATCTACCCAAACGACAATTTGATCCGGCACTTCCTAGGTGGGATAGCTGAAAACTAGGGACATGTGGGAGCCTGGGGAAAATCGAAACTTAGACTGGACTAGGCTGGGACAAGTCAGAGGTCCGGAAACATCAAGTGGAATAAGTCAGGAGATTCTCCAAAATTCCCCCATTTACCGGCTGTTCCGGGTTCGAATCAAAGACCATACTAGCATTAATATAGCCCTTCCCGTCACTCAATTCTGCCAAATCGTTTTCATGGAGTTGCACACGCGATTCATCATCTAAAAAGACTCTAAGCTTTAAAATAATTTTTGTTTTTTACATGGAAGCGTTCCACTATCAAAATTTTTGCCTCCATTTTCCTCTCTTTTGGCCACCTTACATTGGGCAACCTCTTCCGATGCTTCATAATCCTTTACAGATTCCCATTGTTTATTTATCTCGTTTGGATTCTCCAAATGTTTTTGTAAAAAAGCTAGGAGGACGTGCCCCGTCCCGATGTCCATATCAGACCCATTAGAAGCCCCAAAAGTCTCATTTTCGTGGAACGACGAAGTACTCGAATGCTTTGAACGTTGCCCACTCCCTTCTATCACAGCAACCGAATGAGGGATTGTTTCAGCCCGTTGACGGCACAATTCTGCATAGATTTTGTCGTCTTGCCCTACAGTCTGTGGAAGTATTGGCAACATTTTTTTATTCGAATCCCGTCGACGCCGAATTATTGTTGAAGCTAAGACAGAAAGTAAAGCACAGATTGTCATTGCAGAAACGGCGAGTATTGGAATAAATAATTGGTCACGTTGGGAACGCTCGACTGGGACGACATCCTAAAAATATGAGGGGTTTTTATTGGATTGGTCGTTTCAAGCAGGGCTGTGCGCCAAAACTTCGTGGAACGCCAAACGCCAATTTTTCAGATTTTTAAAACACGCCAAACGCCAGACGTAATGACGCTCAGCCCTTTTTAAGGGTAAACTTGCCTCTCCACTTCCTATCCCTGTTTCGTCAACGCGCACACCGGCAAGTGTCTAAATTAGGGAAAATGATTAGAAATTATTCAGGTTAAAAAAATTAAAAATCCCCCTAAACAAGCGACCGAATTATACTAAAAAGACTGTGTAAAAGAAGGAGAGTATCTGTCAAACTTTTAGTTATTAAGCATATTTTACAGCCTTAATTAGCTTCTATTATTTTCTACTGTCTCTCATCATTCGCTACACTATTTTCTTAGTTTTATAACAAGTTTTACAATTACAAAATCAAGTTTTACAAGTAAAACTTGAATTACAATTACAAATTCAGGTTTTACAATTAATAAAGGAATAATTCAAGTTTTAATTGTAGAACTTGAATTAATAAAACTTGAATTACAATTACAAAATCAAGTTTTACAATTAATATAGAAATAATTAAAGTTTTAATTGTAAAACTTTAATTAGTAAAACTTGAATTATATCAAGTTTTACAATTAAAACTTGAATTACAATTACAAATTCAGGTTTTACAATTAATAAAGGAATAATTCAAGTTTTAATTGTAAAACTTTAATTGTAAAACTTGGATTATAAGTTCAAGTTCTACAATTACAAAATCAACTTTACAATTAAAACCTTAATTATTTCTCTATTTTCCTCTCCCTCCTTTACACTCTTTTCCCAATTGTAAAATTTACAATTGTATTTACTCTCATCATATCCCCTACTATTTCTCACCTGTATATCCTTTCGTCTTTTATAGACAGCTTGTGCAATACCACTAGCACTGTCAACTTTAGTAGGTTTTTGCATAGTCAAGGAAGGGTTGGAAATTCGAAAGGACAATTGGCCATCCTCATAGAGGAATTGATCAAAATACAAATTATTTGGCGCCGCTATTTTTCTGTCCAAATAGGCAATTAATTTGTAAAGCTCTTCCTCAGTCAAATTTTCTTTAGCAACTCGAAGGTAAACTCGATTCCCTTCTACCCGTTGAATCCCTCCTTTTACTATTTTGTGGACTGTATGTGCTAGACCCATATCAGCATTGTTAAATTGTTCGGAGTCCTTTTTAAGGAGCAAAACTGGGCGTCCAGAAAGATCGTTTACTTCGTCTACCCCTTCTTCCTCTTCTTCGTTCTCTTTACTTTCTACTTCTTCTTGTCCTTTTTTCATGGAGTTGAAGAGTTTTTCTTCTTCCTCTTCTGCTAAAATTGAAATTTTAAAAAATTTCCGGAAAATTTTTTTGAAATTTTCTAACCCTTCGAAATTTTTTGAAAAAAATTTTGTTAACCCTTCGAGAAATTTTTTTGAAAATTCGAAAATTTTGAAAACCCCTCGAAAATTTTTTTGAAAATTTTTGAAATTTTTCTGCACCCCTCGGAAAATTTTTAAAAATTTCTTAAAATTTTTTTAACCCTTCGAAATTTTTTTAGAAAATTTTGGAAAATTTTCTAAACCCCTCGAAAAAAATTTTTGAAAAAAAATTTTTTAACCGCTTCAAAAAATCTTCTTTTGAAAATTTTGGAAAATTGTCCTAACCCCTCGAAAATTTTTTAAAAATTTTTTTAGAAAATTAATTTTTGTTCAAGTTGTCTAAAAATTTTTTTTCCACAACTCACCCCTTCTCTCAATTCCTTCCTCCACCAAATTTTGTAATTGTTTAACAAATTTAACAAGTCTGGTTATTTGCTTGTCAGAGAGTGTCTTTACCCCCTTTCCATCCTTTTCTCCATCCTCCCCCTCCTTTTGTAATAAAAGTTTTTGTAAAATTTGTTCAAGTTGGGCATTTTCAGGGGCATTTAAATTATCCTCTTGATTGTTTCTTTTGGTTTTTTCAACTAATTTTGTAGGCTCTTCCTTGGCTTCTTCCTTATTTTTATTGTCTTCCTCCTCTCCTTCCTCTGCTATTTGATAGGCATTATTTTTACTTGATTTATCTTCTTCTTCGTTAGGGTCTAACAACAAGACTGGAATAAATTCTAATTTTACTGAAGGAGGATTCTCTTCTTCCTCATTTCCTTCTCTTCTTCCCTCCTCATCTCTTCCTTCCTCTCTCCCTTCCCCCACCTCATTTTCCTCTTCTCCATCCCCTTCATTTTCTCCCTCCTCTTTAACACCTGTCAACAAGGATTGCCCTTCATCTTCAATCTGTGCCTCTTCCAATTGTTTCTCCTTCTCTTCTTCTTCGTCTTCAACTTGTTCAACTTCAGCTAGCAATGAATTTTGAACCCTCTGAAATTAGTAAAATAAGATTAGATAGAAAAACATATCTTCTCTCTTGTTTGAATATGCCATAGAAAAAAAAGGAAATGGGAAAATCTAACCATTATGTTCAATCCCAAGGAAGAAAAAAATAAGGAAAGGGGGAGGGGGGGGGCAGCTTTAGAATTATCTAGATTACAACAATTGCATTAATTTTACAATTGCACTCCTTCCAGCATTATACTAATTAGTGCTGGAAAGTTTTGCAATTGTAATTACCCAAGTTTATTTATAGTTTTATTAATGAAGGGTTTGTAGTTACAAATAAACATTTACAATTGTAAAACTTTTTCCCAACATTACAGTAACCGACATTATGTAAAATTTTTACAATTTGTAATTACAATTTGTAAAATGTCTATTTCAATAAAACTTGTCTCTTTTCCATCATTACAAGGTTTTACAATTGTAATTTCCCCACAAATTAATTAATACCTGTACAAGAGCCCATATATTCGCAGGTTCTCTCACATCACAAAATTCCGGGTCGTATTCCAACCTAAAAGCTGCAGCCAATTTAAAATAAGCCAAAACACATTGAGAACGGGCATGGGGCCAATCCAGCCCCAATTTAGCCAAAACACTCAATTCTGATCTAAGCATTTTAGCCTGTTTTTCGGTAAGAGAACGTTCAAGCACCAAAGGCCGTACAAAAGCCGCTTCTGGGTCAGAATAGCACTGACCGAAGAGACCATCTGGAATGCATATCTCTCCTGGGTCACAAAGTTCTTCACCGAAATCACAGCCTTAAAAAACATTAAATTTATATGTAGTTGTAAGGCTTTCCAATTGTAAAACTTAGAGGCGTTGGCTGCCCTTTTTTAGAGGCGTTGGTTGCCTTGAACCCCAAAATGATTTAATTATTTTTACTTTTTACAATTAATTCTCTTTAAATTTTACAATTGTAAAATGCTGTTATTTTCTTTTTACAATTGTAAAATCCTACAAAAATAAACTTTATTTACAATTGTAATAACCCTCATTTTTGGTTATTTCAGGGTGACCCTTTTATCCCTTTAGGGGACATTTTCCCCATTTTTGACTTTTTCGCCCCATTTTTGCCCCCGAAGCCATGCCTCCTTTTGGTGGCTTGGAAAGGGTTTTTAAGGGTTTTGACCTTACATAAATTCTTTTCTTTATAGTTTTACAATTGTAAATAAAGTTTATTTTATTTTTTTATAATTGTAATTTAATTCGTTTAATTTTCCATTTCTTTTAATTCTTTTTTTTACAATTTATTTTTAACAAATTGCATAAATTTATTCTTTTTACCAAGAAAAAAATTATTAAAAAAACTCAACAAAGCCAATTATACCCTAAACATTTATTTAATAAATTGTCTCGTCATTCGTCACCCTTTAATTCTTTGTTTATTTCAAAAAAGTTATTAAGGATTTTTTTTACGTCAAAAAGAGACTTTTCCCCTTATATATTCATCATTAAAAATCTCATTTAAAATTAATTTTTACATTTTTTTGAGATAATTGAGGAAAAAAAAATTTTTTTTTAATAGGCGTTGGTTGCCTTGGAATCCCAAAATGCAAAAAAATAAAAGAAATTCGATCCATTTTTAATGGCAAAAAAAGGAGGTTGAACGGGAGGGGGAGGGGGAGGGGGGAGACAGAAGCCTTAAAATGCTTTTATTCCAACTTTTTTTAAAAAAAAATTTTCCCTTGCAAGTTGGAATAAAAATATTCCTTCTCTAAAACTTAAAAAAAAGTTTAATTAATGGGAAAGTTTTTGAGAAAATTAAAAATAAGAAGAGAAAAGTAAAGGGTGTTGGGGAGTATTAAAGTTTTAACTAGATTGTAATTAAACTTAAAAATTATTAGAATTGTAAAACTTGAAGTTGTAAAACTTTGAATTGTAAAACTTAAATTGTGAAACTTAAGATCGTAAAACTTAAGTACATAAAGTTTGTAAAACTTTAAGATTGTAAAAACTTGAAAATCTCCACAACTTAAAACTTTTTTATTGTAAAACTTAAGTTTGTAAAACTTAAAACTTTAAAACTTAAATAAAACTTAAAATTGTAAAACTTGAAAATCAACCAATAACTTAAAACTTTAAAACTTAATTAAACTTGAATTACAAATCTCTATTGAGTTTTTTACAATTTGTAATTGTTAAAACTTTTTTAAAAATAATTTTTTACAATTTATTAATTTGTAAAACTTAAAATTGTAAAACTGCAACTTGAATTGTAAAACTTTAAAAGAATTGTAAAAACAAGTTTGAACTTGTTTTAATTAAAATGTGTGGGTAGTTTTTAAGTGTGAAAATAACCAAAAATGGAGAATTAATGTATAAATTCCGAATTCTTTTTTAATTAAAAAAACACAGTTTTCTTGTAATTAAAAAATTAATTAATTAAAAAAAGAAATGAGAAAAAGACAAAAATAAAAATCTAAAAATATTTTATCAAAAGAAAGATAATGAACCTATTTCCGTTGAGGTTAAAGATGAATAAAAATAGAAACAATAAATATAAATTAATTTATTTAAATTATTTTTGGATTAATATTAAAAAAAAAGAAAAACAAAAATTTAATTTCTAATAAGAATTATTGTTAGTTTACAACAGGGTTGCCGCCCGAAACCCGAAACCCGGCCTTTTTTTGTACCCGAAACCCGATACCCGAAAAGAAAATTTTCCAACCCGATACCCGTGACCCGAAATGAAAACGCTCCGACCCGATACCCGAAACCCATACCCGAAGATTTTTTGTACCCGCGGCAACCCTGGTTTACAATAAAACTTAATTGGAATATAGTATACTTTTAATTAATCTTTCTTTACAATTTTCAAAATTGTAAAACTTTTTCAAAGATTTTTCTTTATTTGCCCTTTTTACCCCCTAACATCTTCTAAACTTTAATTCCCTAAAGGAAACTTTCTCCTTTCCATTTTAATTTTGTGTTCATTCTGATGTCAGTTTTGCCAAAGGCTCTTTCTTATATTCCAAATCGGGAAAATACGAAAGAAAATTGAAAAATGAGTTTAAGAAATTCAAAAACAAGAAAATGAAAAAATAAAATAAATAGTAATTGGTCTAAAAAACAAAAAATATTTTTTTCACAATCTTAAAGTTGCGAATAAGATAAGAAAATTTTTTTAAATTAGAAGAGGAGTAAATTGTGTTGAGAAATACACTAGGTTGTTTAATAATTGTAAAACAAGTTTTAATACTTTAATGCAACATTAAAGGTTTATTTTTTAAATTCCAACTTGTTTTACAATCCAACTTGTTTTTACAAGAAAAATGTTTTAAAACTTGTCTTACAATTTTGAAGCGGAGAATTAGAGTAAATAACTTTTCTACAATTGTAAAACTTAATTTATTTAAAAAAGTTTCAACTTCGAAACAAACACTATCACAATTGTAAAACTTTAATTCTTCGTTCAAAAATTGTAAAACAAGTTTTAAAACTTTTTTCTCGTAAAAACAAGTTGGATTGTAAGAACAAGTTGGGATTTTAAAAAATAAACTTGAATTGTGAAAACAAGTTGGAATTACAAGAAAAAGTTGAATTTAAATAAATAAACTTGAATTGTAAAAAAGGTTGGATTGTAAAAATAAAAACAAGTTGGAATTTTTAAAAATAAAAGTTGGAATTGTAAAAACACATCATAATTTAAACAAACAAACTTGGAACCTTAATAAACATAAACTTTCAAATTCTCACAAATAAGTTTAGTGACAAAAATAAACTAATTTAAACTTTTGTTTCTCTTTTTGATCTTTAATTTAATCTTTAAAAATTTTTTTATTTTTATTTACACCTATTTATAGTGCTTTTTATTTAATATTTTTATTTACTCATTTAATATTCCTTATTTGTTTCTTTTATTTTTGTTGACGTGATTTCCGTCTTTGCCCCCACACATTAAAAAAAAGAGACTTTTTGTTTGAGAAATAAAGTAATACAATTTTGAAATTTTTAAAATGGAAATAAAAATTATTTTAATGTAACAAGGATTAAAAGAATAAAAAAAAGGTTTTTTACAAGATTAAGTTAAGGACTTCTAAATGCTAAAATGTCTGAAAGAAAGGGAAGAAGGAAACAAAGTTTTATAAAATTGGATTGTAAAAAATCAAGTTGGAATTAAAAAAGGACGTTGGATTGTAAAAATAAAATAAAATTGTAAAAAAGGTTGGATTGTAAAAAATAAAAATGGATTCTAAAATAAACTTGAATTGTAAAAAATAAAAATGGATTCTAAAATAAACTTGAATTGTAAAAACAAGTTGGAATAATAAAAAAAGTTGGATTTAATAAATAAACTTGAATTCTAAAAGAAGGTTGGATTGTAAAAATAATAAAAATAAAATTGTAAAAAGATTCGAATTGTAAAATATAAAGTTCGTTTGTAAAACTAATAAAATTAATACAAACTTAGAATATAAAATACAATTCAGATAGAATCATTTTTATGGCTATAAATATTAAAGCTCTAAAAAACTTTAAAGGCAACGAATAGTCACGCAAAAATACAACAAACTTACTTTTTTCTATTTAAGGACAAGTCTGGTTAGTCAAAGGCAAAAAAGTGAAAATTTGTAGCTTACACGTTTTTTGGTAGACTATTTTATTTGCTGGGTGGCATGTCATGGGTGTCCAATGGGGTAGGATTCAACGGGATCAACCCAAAAGGTCAAAATCGAGGAGGAGAGGGTCAAGTCTTGACCCTCCCGGTAGACCAAAATAAATTTTTTTATTTCCCCCAAATTTCAAATTTTCTTTAAAAAAATTTTAATTTTCCACCTTGTAACAAAGCTGCTTCTCCCCTCAATGAGCAGAACAGAATTGGCAACAAAAATAACAAAAGTAGTTTATAAATCTGGGATTGTTTGGATAGAGGAAATGTTGTCATCTTCGTCCTCCCAACAACAACGTTACAACACTTTGCCATGCCGGGAAAATAAATTCAAAGGGGAACGCCGAACATGGACTTGAATTATTTTTTAACTGAAAATTTTAAAGTTTAAAGAGTTGGATTGTAAAAATTGTAAAAAATGTTGGATTGTAAAATCTAGGGTGGGATTTTAGAAAAGTTTGGATTATTAAAAAGGTGAATTGTAAAAACTAGGTTGGAGTTGTAAAACAAGGGGTTGTAAAAAAGATTGGGGTTGTAAAAATGGACTGTACAACATTTGGACTGTAAAAATAAGGATGAATTGTAAAAGGCTGGTGGATTGTAAAGATAAAGCTGGATTGTAAAATATAGTGGATTGTAAAAACAAGGAGGATTGTAAAAAATAAAGAAGTTGGAATTGTAAAAAAGGTTGGATGTAAAACAAGATTGGAGTATAAAACAATGGATTGTAAAAACATTTAGGTTGTAAAACACTTTGTTCGTAAAAATAAGGTTGGATTGTAAAAACAAGGGAGGTTGGATTGAAAAAAAGTTGGAAGGTTGTTGTAATTATAAAAATAAACTTGGATTGTAAAAAAGTTTGAATTGTAAAAATAAAGTTGGGATTGTAAAAACAATATTAATTAAATTAAAATTAATTCTTTCTCGGATAATAATAATACAACAAAAAAAACATACTAAAAATAAGTAAAAAATAAAAGAATTTATGATGATATTATTTTAGTAGCCAAAAAAGTTAATTTTGTATGGAAGAATGGCTTTTGAGTGAAAAAACAAGTGAGAAATGAGGGTGCGCTTAAAAAGAATGGCAATAAGAGGAGAAAGAAGAGAGAGGAGAAAAGGGGGTTGGTGGGTGTTGTGTGGTAATTTTGTGGTAATTCTTTTACTACTTAAAGCAATTTTGCCATATTTGGTGGGCTGTTGCTGTTGGATATAAACATCGATTGAGGGGGGATAGATAGAGATAATTTTTTATATTTTTACATATAAGGCTGGCAAGTGAAAGGAAATGCCGAGGGACGTTTCCGTCCTGTTTTTGAGTTTTCCCTTAAAGCAAAAAATGAATGGGTGGAGGTAGGGGGTAACCCAGAAGATCCTATAATCCAGAAGATCGAAATCTTAATTATAATTATTGAAGTCTAAATAGACTTGAAGCAACGTGAAGTTTGAGAATAATTGAAAATAAAATTGTAAAACAAAGAATTTTTAATAAAACAAGTTTGTAAAACATGTTGGTAGAGACATAGGGTTTGTAAAACAAGGTAGCAAACATAAGGTTTATAAAAATGTTTGTGAAAAGTTGTAAAACAAGTTTTAAGGAATTCTCAATGAAATAAGTTAATAAAACATGCTGGTAAAACAAGTTTATTTTTATAAGGCTTGTAAAACAAAGTTGTAAAACAAGGTTGCAAACATAAGGTTTGTAAAAAAGTTGTAAAACGTTGTCAAGTTTGTGAAAAGTTGTAAAACAAGTTTTAAGGAATCTTAAATAAAACAAGTTTGTAAAACATGCTGGTAAAACAAGTTTATTTTTATAAGGTTTGTAAAAAAATTTGTAAAACAAGGTTGTAAAACAAAGCTAATTAGGTGCGAATAAAACGGTTGATCTTTTGGTTTTAGAGCTGAAATAGGAGTGAAATTTATATGCGCGCATATGTATTCCATTTTTGAGAAAATATGCCTTTGACTAAATATAATATACGTATGTCCCATTCTCGCTTAAGATAAATGGCAGTCATGATGAGGGGACGGACAACTTCGCGGAATCAGCAACACACAGGCATTTTATATATATAAGCGGAAATGCTTTAAAAGCAAGGAGAAAAGAACGGGGAAAGGCGTGCCAATGTGGGAGAATAAGAGAAAATGGGAAAAAAATGAGAGAACAGGCAGGCATTTTTATATATTGGGTATTAGCATTAGAAAAGCTGCGCTCATCAGTCGACTCTCTACAATGCCACACTTGTATTTAAGGCTTAAAATGAAGGAAAAATGGACGTTACTCTTTTTAAATGCTTATCGGGAACCATGTAAACGAAGAAAAAAAATGTTAAGGAAAAAGGAGTGCTTTTTCATAATGACGTGCTGTACTGATGACATTTTAGATAAAAGTAAAAAAAGGCCATATAACTATTTTTGAGGTATTGTTATTTTTGGGGAAAAATGAAATTGTAAATAGAGGAGAGTATACTTCCGATTTTTTAAAGAATAAAAAATGGAAATATAATAAGATTGTACTTTGTATTTAAGTTTGTAAAACATGACGAATATTTGTGTTTTATAGTATTGTAAAACTAAGTTGGAAATAAAAAAAGTTTAATTGTAAAACTTAATTTTTACAATTAAGTTTTAAAATAAAGTTTTACAACCTTTTTTACAATTAAGTTTTACAATTTGTAAAACTTAAATGTTAAGGGAAAAGGAGTTTTACATAATAATTTTTACAATTTGTAAAATTTAATTTGTAAAACTAAGTTGTAAAAAAAGGTTGTAAAACTTGATTTTAATAAAACAAGTTGTAAGACTTAGATTGTAAAACTAAGGTGTGAAATTAATTTGTAAAACATAGAAAACCTAATTGTAATTGTATTTGTCAAACTTGTAGTTATAAAACTTAGTTGTAAAACTTAGTGTTTCTTATAAATTGTAAAATTTGTAAAACTATGTTTGACAAAAAATCTTATAAATTATATTATTAATTGAATGTTAAAAAACAAAAAAAAATCTCATAAAAACAAGCTGTCTTTATTAAAAATAAAAATAAACCGAAAAGGATTCTTCCCAGTACAAGTGAAATCCTTAATGCAAAAATAAATTCTTTAAATTAATCTATAGGAATAATATGTTTGAAAATCTTTTCAGGACTTTTGCATGTTTAAAATTAAATTTTTTTAATTTTTAGAAATTTGCAAAATTGAAGAAAATAGCCTTCTTTTATAAATTTAACTACCTAGCTATATTTATTAAATATTTTGTTTATTTAAACAATGTTGCCAAAATTGGAAAACATTTTTAAATAAGGAAAACAAAGGAATTGTAAAAAGTTTCCTTTTTTTTCTACAATCTTTGCATATTTTTAAAAATAAACAAAAATTTTTTACAATTATTTTTGTTTTCCTTTATGTTTTACAATTCCTTTGTCCAACCTTAAAACTTTAATTTTAATTCCAAGTTTCCAACTTGTTTTAAAAACAAGTTTTACAACATGATTTTAAACATATGTTTTCCAACTTGTTTTAAAACTCAAGTTTCAAAACTTGTTTTAAAACAAGTTTTACAACACATGTTTTACAACTTGTACACAAGTTTTAAAACTTTTTTCAAAACACAAGTTTTGCAACTTGTTTTAAAAAACAAGTTTTACAACTTTTAAAACACATGTTTCAAAACTTGTTGTAAAACACATGTTTGAAAACTTTTTTAAAAACACAGGTTTTACAACTTGTTTGGTTCAAAAGCCATAAAATAAAGAGAAAAACAATTAAAATTTATTTTTAAAATGTTGCCAAATCAGGAAAAATATAAAACAATTTTAAAATAACAAAGAAAATGTAAAAAGTAGAGAGGAGATAAAAGAGAACAAAAATTGGTTTCTTTTTTCGTTTTTGAGAAGTAGAAGTTGCCGATAAAAGAATTGATAATGGCAAGTAAAATGAACAACATGTGACTAAAAAATATTTTTTTTGAAAATGAGGGAAGAGGGGAGGGGGTGATATGCTCGTTGGGGGCACAATGAATAAAAAATTAAAAATGCAATTTAAAAAGAAAAAAATAATTTTTCTGACTAGAAAAATGAACAAAAGGTATTTTATAAAAATTGTATTTTCTATATAAAACATGTTTTACAACTTTGTTTTAAGTTTGTTGTTAAATGTTTTAAAAAGAATGTTTGTTCTGCAAAAGTTTTTATAAACAAAAGAAACAATGTTTTAACGTTGTTTTATATTTAAAAACATAATTGTAAAACAAGTTTTATTATACAACATTAAAACAATATTTATAAAATAAAACTTGTTTTACAAAAGTTTTCAAAACACCAAAACTTGAAGTTAAACAACTTATTTGTAAAAAACACATCCTTTACAAAAAACAAGTTTTAGCGTTTTAAAAACATATTGTAAAACAATAAAACAACTTGTTTGTAAAACATGTTTTTTACAAAACAAACTTTCTTGTTTATGTTTTGCATAAACAAAACATGTGTTGTGTTTTGTTTACAAAATGTTTATGTTTTACAATTTTTGTAAAAACATTGTTTTTAGGAAATCACAAAAACTTGAAATTTATAACTAGAATAATTAATTTGAAAATTGTAAAATAAGTTTGTTTCATTTTAAATTCCAGAATCAGTTGAAGACGCCCTATTTAGAATTGCCCTCGTAACGGATCCAGGTCTTTCACTTTCCTGAAGCATTGGATCATGATTAACCCCGTATATTTTAATAGCTTTCCTCCCCATTCTTTGAAGCAATTCTTGAGAGACCCGATGAGCCTTTAAATTAAAAAATTATGAGAAAATTTAGAAGAAAAAAGGAACAGTTCTAAGGGAAGTGTGCCATTCTTTGAGAGAAATTTCATCTTGATTGGTTAGAATAACTCGGTTCTCTTTCAATCCTTCCTTTAGTTTGACTACAATAGCTGATTCTCCCTTTACTTGTTGAAGATCGGAAGTCACTTCGTCAATTTGGTCCATAAAAAGTAACTGAAAAAATAAAAAGTTTCTAAAAACAAAGGTTAAAAGTACCTCAGGTTTTCCACTCAAAGACTCTGGGTAAAGCTCCAAACGGCTGGGGTAAAGCTTTCCATATTTTATTTGCCAGGCAGAGGTAAAAGGACCGCCAAGTTTTTTTATATAACCATGAATGTACAAATCAGTCTCGCCTTTTTAAATTAAAACATAATTTTACAAAAGTTTACAATTTTCAAGTTTTGTAAAGTTTAAAATAATGGAAACTTTGTTTTACAACTTTGTTTTACAAATTAAAAGAGTTTTAAAATACAACTTGTTTTACAATAAGTTGAAACTTTGCAACTTTGTTTTACAATTTGGTATTATTTTTAAAACTTTGTTAAACTAAAGTTTAAAATAAATTTTACAAATGTTAAAATTAAGTTCTAAAAAACTAAGTTTTAAAACTTAGTTTTATTAAACATGTTTTTATTAAACTTGTTTTTACAACTTAATTTTATAACTGTTAAAACAAAGTTTTACAAATGTTTTGCAATTTTACAAAATATAAAACTTGTTTTACAATTTTAACTTTTTCCCAACTTTATTCCAACTCACCTTTTTCGTCAACTGCTATCCTTGTTTTAAGCTTTGCCCTCTTCTTTTGTTCACTCTTATCCGCATCTTGATTTACAACATCAAAAACAGTTTCCGCAATTTCATTCTGCCACCGTTCTGATATTATGATATTAAAGTTTTTGTAAAGTTCGCTATCTGCATCTGCCAACTTGACGCCTTTAACCTTAAATTACAATTTGTAATTCTCTTATAATTTGTAATTTTTGCAATTTGTATTTTATATAAAAATTGTAAATTTTATTTTTTACAATTTGTAAATTTTTTACAATTTGTATTCTATAATTTTTTAAAAATTGTAAATTTTATTTTTACTATTTGTAATTCTTGTTTTTTACAATTTGTAAATTAATACAAACTTCGTCATCATCAAAGTTGCCAATGTCAAAAGCATCGGCAGCGTTTACTTCCCCTCTACAATTTTAAGTTTTAATTAAATTCAAGTTTTATTTTTTTTCTCACCTAGGCGGAATAAGGGGAGGAGCCATTCTCCGTAGGTAAACAACTTGCCAGTCAACTCCACGAAAGAAAGGGTGTGTTTTTATCTCTTCTGCTCTTAAAAAAATTTTTTTTTAATTTTTAAAATCCTTTGAAATCTTCCCTACCCTTTCCCCTTACAACCAAGCCTTTCTTGCACATCTCTCTTCAACAACCCTTCCAAAAGATTTCTGCATTCAGGAGAAAAGCCTTGATCAGGCAATTCAATGTCTTGTGTTAACGTTATTTTATCTATCTCATTTTTGTCTTGAGAATGTTTTTTGCCTTTGTTGTGCTGCCGGAAAGGACTGTGCCCTTTAAGTAGTTTATATAACATACAACCAAAGGAGAACCAATCTGCGGAACTAAACAAGGAAGATTTTTAATAAATAAAAAAATATTTACGAGTCGTAAGCTACTCCTTTTGCAAGAACTTCTGGGGCCTTAAATAACGTGACAAACTTGTTTGTTGGTAATAAAATAAAATTTACCATATAGCCGTGAGTGCCAACACTTGCGTGAGGTTTCTTTTTAGAGTAATCACAGGCTAAACCTAAATCGCTGACCTGATAAAACGAGGAAAATTGTAAAATATTTACAAAATAGAAAAGTTTTACAATTTGTTTTTAAAAATAAATCGAAACATTGTTTTTACAATTTGTAAAAACTATAAACAAGTTGAAAAAACAAGTTTTGCAACTTTAAATAAACTTGCTTTGTAAATATTAAATAAACTTGTTTTTAAAAAATAAACTTGTTTTGTAAAAATGTTTTAAACATATTATTTAAACTTAGAAACAAACAAATGATAACTTAAAAACAAAGTTTATAATGTTGTTCCCAGACAAAATTTTAATTAAAACTTGTTTTACAAATTGTAAAAAAAAGTTGGAAACTTTAAAACACCACCTATTAAAACAAAAAAAACATGTTTTTACATGTTTTGCAACTTGGAAAAAAACTTGTTTTGTAGAATGTTTTGAACAATGTTTTTTGCAACTTGTTTAAAACAAACAAAAACAAAACTTTTAAAACTTTACTCACCCTAACATGCCCATTCTCGTCTAAAAGTATATTTGCTGGTTTTAAATCCCTGTAGACGACTGTTCTAAAAATTAAAATTTAATTTTTATTTAGTTATATATTTATTACCTATTATGCATATGTTCAAGGCCAAGGATAACTTCGGCTGCATAAAAAATAACTTCAGATTCACTAAAAACCCCGTGTTGAGAAAGATGATAATGCAAATCGCCGCCATTCATTAAATCCAAAATAAAACAAAGTTTGTCTGGCGTCTAAAAAAGATTATTAATTAATTAAAAACCCAACTACCGGTAAATTATGTTTTACAATAGTCAGAAAAGAAACTTAGTTTGGTAAATTTACATCTTGTTCTTTTACACTTTAAACTTGTTTTTTTACAACTTTAATATTAAAACATGTTTTACAATTCTAAACAATATGGTAAAAACAAACTTCTATTAAAAGAATGTTTTTACAATTTACAAACATTGCGTAAGAACAATGTTTAAAATTGTAAAACAAGTTTAATATTTAGGATGTAAAATAAATTTTACAACTTGTTGAGAAACAAGTTGTAAGTTTACTAAACAAAGTTTTAATAAAAAATGTTTTTACAACTTTTAAACACAAACAAGTTTTAATATTTGAAACAAGTTTAAAGTTGTAAAAAACAAGTTGTAAATTTACTAAACAAAGTTTTGTTAAAAGATGTTTTTACAACCTATTATAAATAAACTTGTTTTTAAACAATGTTTAAAAAAACTTAAACAAGTTTTAAAAATTGTTTTTACAATTTGTATAAGGTTGTAAATTAGAATAAAATTGTAATTATAAAAAAACCAACTTGAAAGGCGTAGGACATGCTAACAATGAAAGGACAGTCTTGCTAAAATAAAAAATTTACAAATTGTAAAATAAATTGTAAATGTTTTACAAAAATAAAACTTACTCCTGTGCTAACCAAACTGAGCATTATTCCTGGAATTTAATTAAATAATTAAAAAAAATTTTTTTTCCAACTTTCATTTAAAGCTAGTGTTTCTCCCTGTTTTAATTTTATTCTTTTCTTGTCCAGGCACTTCATTGCATACATTTTGCTTTAATTTTAATTAATTTTGGTTTATTAAAAACAGAAAATATGAACCCAGTATCAGCTTTTCTGCACCCGTAGACTTCACCGAAACCGCCCCGTCCGATTATACGGTGGACTAAAAATACAAAATAAAATTCAATAAAGGAATAAATTTAATAAAATACAAATTGTAAAATAAGAAAAGATTTGCAAAGTTTTTTTTTGTTTTTTTATTTTTCCTTGTACTAAATATAGTAAAATGTTTTTACTAGGAACTTGATTGAACAAGAAACATTATTCTACAAATTCTTTTACAATTTGTAAAACAAAAATGAATTTGTTTAAAAAAAGTTTAAAGTTTATTTTACAAATTGTAAAAACAAATTGTAAAAAATGTTTCAAGCTTATTTCACAAATTGTAAATAAAACTTGTTTTTACAAAATGTTTTAAAAATATTTTTACAATTTGTTGGAAACAAGTTGTAAAAAACAAAATAAACTTAGTTCTTTGTAAAACATTATAATTTTGTTTTACAAAGTTAATACAAAACAAAAATTGTAAAAACACAAAATAAACTTTATAACCCAAAAATTCCCCACCAGAAAAGTCATTCATTGTCAAGTTCATATTTAATTCTAAATTTTTCCATTGACAAAATCTTGTGAATTTGTCACTTTCCAAAAACTTGGGGAAAATATCTTCCTTCAATTGATCACATATTTCCATCACATAAGGCTGGAAAAGATCAGGGGGGACATTATTCTTCATTAAATGCCTTTGGACATGTTGTAAGCTTTCTTTTGTGTAGTTCTTAAAAACAATTATTTGACCAATTAATTGTTCGAAAAAAACAATTAATTGGTCAAACAATTATTTGACCAATTAATTGTTTTTTCCGAACAATTAATTGGTCAAAACAATTAATTGGTCAACAATTAATTTTTTTTCGGACAATTAATTGGTCAAAACAATTAATTGGTCAACAATTAATTTTTTTTCGGACAATTAATTGGTCAAAACAATTAATTGGTCAACAATTAATTTTTTTTCGGACAATTAATTGGTCAAAACAATTAATTGGTCAACAATTAATTTTTTTTCGGACAATTAATTGGTCAAAACAAATAATTGACCAATTAATTGTCCGGGAAAAACAATTAATTGGTCACTTATATGTTTCGATCAATTAATTGTTTTTTTTCCGAACAATTAATTGGTTTCTTCGAACAATTAATTGGTCAAAACAAACAATTGACCAAATAATAGTTTCTAAAGACTAACATGTGAATGTGCTAGCATTTCCACCTTAAAACAGAAAAAATTTTTCTAAAAAAATTTTCCTTAAATTCAACCATAATATGATGATCATAAATCTCCCTAGCTTTAGTCAGTCTCTCTTCCGGTGTTTCCAACTTTTCATATTCTTTAATTGCCTCATAAAATTTTATTTGAGGGCATGATGTTTCTGCTACATTTTCAGCAAAATCTTTGAGGAGTAAAAACCCGAGTCGTTGGGAAAATATTTTTTCAAAACGGATCTCCCCTGTCTTCTCCAGATATTTTTGCATTATACTCCTAACACTTTAAATTTTAAACGTATTTTGTAAAATAAAAATAATTTTTTAATTGTGCGCAAAAACAATGTTTTTAATTTTAAAACTTGTTTTACAACTCATTTGTTTATACGAATTACAAACTTTGTTTTACAATTTTGTTTACAGCTTTTACAACTTTTTTACAAATGTAGTAAAATTAATTTTAAACAAAACATGAATAATCAAGGGAATTGTAAAACATGTTTTATTAAAAATTAATTGTAAACAAAGTTGTAAACAATGTTGTAAAATAAAGTTTGTTTGTTTTGAAATTGCAAAACTTTGTTTTACAATTTCCTTGTTCAACGCCAAACAAGTTTATTATTAAAACATTAAATTTTAATATAATTGTAAAATTGTTATAGGTTGTAAAACATTGTACTACAAATGTTTTAAACATTGAACTTAACATTAATTTTACAAAACGAAGTTTTTTGTTGTTTTTGCGCACAACTTGACTTGTGATTTAAAAACACAAAAAGACCTGGGATCTGGAAGAACAATTTTCTTTGAGGCGCGGGCAGCCTAAAATATTTTTTGGTTATTTTTACAATTTTACAAATTAAATTTTATCATTTTACAATTAATTCTTAGACAAAATTTAAGACTAACCGGCTGACTTCTACTCTTTTCCATAGCCATTAAATAAGAAACATCGGCCAAAACAGCCTCTAAATCAGCCATTTTTGAGGTTTATTAAATTGTTATTTAATTAAATTATTTTTAATTAATATAATGCCGCTTGAGCAAAAAAGAGATCAATTAAATTTTTAATTTAAAAAGAGGATTTTTTGTTGTTATTTTCGTTGTTTTAATAAAAATATTTATTTGAGATGATTGAACGATCAAAAAATTTATTATTTGATGATTAGAACAATAAAGAAAAAATATTAAAGTCGCTCAAAAATTAGTAGGGTAGTCAGTCATTCAATTTTAAATCAGTTTAGTCAATCAAAAAAATATATAACAGTCATAATATTAGTGCTCCTACGCATTGTTTGAAAAATTGAAAGAGAAAAATGAGAAAAAAAAAAGGGGGGGGGGGAAAGGGGAGAAAAAATATTTTTTAATAAAAATTTTTTTATTTATTTTTGTTATTTTTATCCTTTGACAGGACACAATCATTACAATTAAAATTGATTAGCGCCTGCCTTTCCGGCTTTTTATGGCAGCTAAAAATAGTAGAGAATGAAAATGAGAATGGCAATGGAAAAAGAATAACATTAAATATTCACACATGTGTGTGCAAAAATATAAACATTGTAAAACACAAATGTTTTACAAACTTACAACGCTATCAAGTTTGCAAACATGTTTAAAATGTAAAAGAAAAAATAAACTTGAAAAAAACTTGATAAAAGAAAATCGCAAATTGTAAAAAACATTTTTTACAACTTTGTTTTTACAATATTTTTACAACTTTCTTTTAATTGTAAAACAAGTTGCAAAACAAGTTGGAAAACAAAGTTGAAAAACAAGTTGCAAAATGGATTTCTTTTACAACTTGTTTTTACAATTTTTCTTTTAATTGTAAAAAAAAGTTGAAAACAAAGTTTTAACAAACAACGCCTAAAGATTGTAAAACATTTAAACAAATGTGTACTAAACTTGATACAAAAATATTTAGCTTACTTTAATAAAAAAACATAATAAAACATCAAAATCTTCTTTTTATTAAATAAAGTCTGTCTCTTTCAAAAAAAATAATATGAACGACAGGTAACGGATTTAATAATAAATTTGTTTAGAAGGCAATAATTTGTTTTATCTATAAATTATATACCAAACATAAATTAATCACATACTGGTAATAGGAAAAATAAAACTTTTTACAATTTGTAAGTTTTTAGAATATGTTAAAGCAATCCTTTTTTACAAATTGTAAAAACCAAACCTTTTCAACCTATTACAATTTGTAAAAATAATATTACCAACCTTTTACAATTTTTAAAACAAAACTTTTTTTACAATTTGTAAAAGGTTGATTTTGTAAATTGCAAAAACTTGCTTTAACCAACCCTTTACAATTCACAAATTGTAAAAAGTTTTACAAATTTATTTAAAAGGATGTTTTACAAACTTGTTTTTATTCAAACAAACATGGATTATTTAACAAAAACACACAAATAAAAAGAAACACAAGAAGCAAAAAAATAATAATTGTACAATTGGGTAAAAAAGAAGAGGAATTAGCGCATTTCAAGTTTGTTGAAGGTAGTAACATTGTAAAAAGAAAAGAAAAAAATTGAACAAATTTGGGGACATTTTTGGGAAAATTTTTAAAAAGAAAAATTAACAGGAAAGAGGCTATATGAGGCTCTCTGGATTGATTGAGTGAGGAAGAAAAAAAAAGAAGTCGGCGGATATAACGGAGGTGCTGATGATGAGGTAAAAAATTGAAAGGAAAAAGAATATATATAGAATATTCTTGCCTTTGAGGGCAATTGCCTTACACTCAAATATTACTACTACTCTACTCTAGTTTGCGGCACGCAAATAAAGTTCTTGACATGGAAGAGTTGATGGATACAAGTCGAGAAGTTGAGGGAGAGAGAAAGAAGAAGAAACGAGAAAAACGAGAAAGAATGTGTTTCTAACTTGAAAAACGGGGAAATAAAAGAAATTTTAAGCTGTTTTACAAAATGCCAGTAGACGTGAATTTGACAAAATGGTAGTCGACAAAATGAAAATTTTTTCTTTATTGGACATTTTGTAAAATTGACATTTTATAAAATTTTTTATAAGTGGACTTATTGTCCTATAGGCATTATGTATTATTTTACCGTTATGGACATTTTGGCACTTTGACATTATATTGAAGAAATGGAAAGCGGATACGGCTAAGGCTTAAAATAAGAAAAAGACACAAACTGTCAGTTAGGCAGAGAAAAAATTTTTTTCCTCCCAAGAGTTTATAAGCCAAGAAAAAGGAAATCGAAGCTAATGGCAAATGGTGACCTTTTGGAAAGTGTCGAGAAAGTAGAGAGAGAAGGAGGAGAGAATAACTGTCACTAAAAATAATGGCTCTCTTGGGGATACAAAAAAGAAAAAATATAAGCTGCTACTTTATAATATTTGTGGACATTTATTTATATAAAAGTGTGAATAAAAAGGGGAAATTGAGAAAGGAAGATGATACATTAAATAAAGCTTTAATAAGCAGCTATGGCAAATAAATGTTTTTTAAAAAAGTAATTTATATTTATTCTTTTTTGTATATTAGGAATGAACATGCAAATATATGTAAATTGTAAAACATGTTTGATTGACATGTTTTTAAAAACATATAATGTTTATAAATTAAAATTGTAAAACTTGTTGTTTAGAGGGTCATACGACACTTGCAGATATGACATTTGCAGACCCGACATTTGCAGATAACGACACTTGCAGATATGACACTTGCAGATCAGACATTTGCAGATCCGACTTTTGCAGATATAAATTTTTGAAAAAAAATCTAAAAAAAAAAATAAAAATCTTAAAAATCAAAGGATATAGTATAGTATACCGGTGGAAAGGTTTTGATATAAGACCCATACCAATTCGTCTCGACGAGCTAAATCGAACGGCACCACTCTTTTTTTCCGGAGATTATCTTTTTTCCGGAGGTTCAAAATGTTCAACGTAGACCTATGGAGCGTCGGCGAGGCGCTTGTGCAAAACCCCGCGCTTCGCGCGGGGTTTTGCGGCACGCGCCTCGCGGGGAGTCAACGGTCGCTGGGCTCGTAACATGATCCTATTCCTATCATCGATGAGATGGGCATCCCAGGATTCCTCCGCAGCAACAAACACTCCACGGTGTATAGGTAAGGTAAAGAAGAGAGCGAAATGGGTCTAATCTGCAAAAGTCGGATCTGCAAATGTCTGATCTGCAAGTGTCATATCTGTAAGTGTCGGGATCTGCAAATGTCGGGTCTGCAAAAGTCGGGTCTGCAAGTGTCGGGTCTGCAAATGTCATATCTGCAAGTGTCGTGACACGGTTTAGAGAATTGTAAAACAGCGTTTACAATTGTTGTAAAAAAGTTTCTGAAATTGTAAAGTTTATATGTACTTGTTTTTAAATTTAAAGAGAGTTGAAAACAAGTTTTAATTTTTAACGAAAGTTGTGAAATTGTAAAACTTAATTTAAGGAATTGTAAACAAGTGGGTAAATTCAAGTTTTAATTGTCGCAAAAAAAGGTTTTAAAATTGTAAAATTTTATTAGTTGTGAAAAATCGAATTGTAAAAATATTTAGGGAAATATTTTAAAGATCCTTGGAATAACTCTGCTTATTAAAAAGCATACTACATACATTTAGTTTATTAAGACTGACATGAAAATGCCCAAGGAAGGGATTATTAGCAGACAAGAATAAACTTCAAAAGGATGTTCTTCTATTACTAAAAATCTACTATATTACAATCTCAATAAAATAGAGGAAGGGCAAAACACCGGCTGAAAAAATACCGTCTGGACATTGTACATACCCTAATGCCGGCGGAATTTTTGTAGGACGGTGCTGGCACGAATAAAATAAGCGCTTTAAAGAAATTTTGTATTTATTGAAAAATACCGGAAATAAAAACAATTTTACAAAAAAATATAATTTTACACCAATTAATTAATTTATTCATTGGACAGAATCCTTTCACCATCAAACCCATACTTGAGAAAAAGGCTTCCAAATTCGTTGCAAAACACTTTAGAAATTGAATCATTTCCAAAGTTTTCCGTTACAAAGTTTTTTCGATTATTTTTTGATTGTTGATATATCGACTTTATCTGCAAAAAAATTAGAATTATTTGAGGATTTTAAATTAGTGAATGTTAAGGTTATATCTAGACGACATTAAAATAAAATTCACGACAGAGAAATCAACATCCCAACCCAAAAAACGTAGGGAATTCTAGATTTTAAGGAATCGGGTCTGCTAGATCCCTTGCATTCCTTCAGACTAACACCTACAGCTCCAAGGAAATAAATTCGAAAAGAACCCAGCCCTGAAAAATTGTCACTTCAAAATTCAGGTTTCACCCAGGTATTCTCCAAAAATGCCGAGAAAAGTACTGGGAAACCTGTGAACGACTGAGACCCCATTCCTGTCTCTAGCTAAATCGAAAGGTGATTTTTTGGGGGTTTAGGTCGTTTTTTTAAATTAAAATGTGTCTGTCGAAAATTCGGTTGAAAATTCGGTTAGATTAGAAGAAAAACCAACTTCATCAAGTTTGTGACCATACTGGAATGCAATAACAACATATACAACAATTGGAGTATAAGCAAAGTAGAACGGCAAAATACTCGAATGCAAACATTTGGCTATTTGTTCTAATGGTTCCTGAAAAAAAGAAAAAAAATTTTTTGAAACAAAAACTAAAAGAAACACCTTTGCTTCACAAATCTTCTTGTAAAGATAATAGGACAAAGCAACAATAACAACTGAAGAAACTAGATTTAAGACAATAATAGCAATCAAAATGTGCTCAAGTTCGGTAATTAAAGACATCCTTCTAAATGTTTGGGGAGAAGAGCAAATAAACTTGTTTGGACGATGTTTGAATTAATAAAAGAATGTTTGGAAGAAATTGTTGGGTTTTTATAGTATTTAAAAACAGTTTTGTAAAAACATTTAAAGAACATTTTATCCAATAAAAAGGTAATGTTTTATTTGATGTTTTGTTGGGAGTAAATTAAATTGCATGTTTATTTTATTAAGGATTTATTAAAACACATGTTTTGATTATTAATTTTTTAAGGAAAAACATTTGATATCATATGTTTTTCCGGAAAACCATTTTATATTAGATGTTTTTCCGGAAAACATTTAAAATTATGAGTTCTTCCAAAAAAACATCTTAGATTATCTTGTTTTCCGGAAAACACGTTTAATATACATAGTATTATTTGTCTTTCCGGAAAAACATTTAAAATTATTTGTTTTTCCGGAAAACACGTTTAATATGTATTATATGTTTTTCCGGAAAGAAACACTAAATTTTTTTTCCGGAAAATACAATTAATATTTATTTTCCGGAAATATAAATACAATTAAATGTTTCTTTCCGGAAAAACTTAATAAAATGTTTAAACTTAATAAAATGTTTTTCCGGAAAACACAGTTAATTTATTCCAGATTTTCTTGCAGAAAACAATTATTTTGAAATTTGAATGAAAACAATTAATACCATACTAATTAAATCCTTAATATGTATAAAGCAACCATTTTTAGAAAATGAATATAGGGGAAAATAATGATTATTAAGTGAATACAAATTAAGGAAGATTAAAATAATTTTAAGAGATTATTAGAGGCATTTGTGACGAAGATAAGATCATCATTCGGCATTAATTAAAAATTTCCTCAATTTTTTGGTTATTCCAAAAATTAGTTTTAAAGAGCTTTTCGCGAATATTTATATTTTTTTAATTTTAGCACCAAAATTGAGGAGAATTACCAATAAAATAAAAAAAAGAATTTATTAATCACATTAAACGCCAACACTCGAGACACCCTTCGGCGTTCTAGGCTTATCTATAAATTCGAGTTCCTCGTCGTTATGACCACTCCTATGGGCTGTAATCTCCAGTTCATTGGGAGGATGGATTCCACGGCGAAACCTCTGGAATATTATAAAATGAGTTTTTCGACTCAAGATCAAGAGTCTTGGACGTCATTAAAAAATAAATTCACCTCTAGAGGTGTCAGATTATCCCCTCTATGGAAAATATAATATAGAGCATAACCAGGAATAACAACCATGGAACACGCCGAAAGGCAAAAGCCAAAAGCTTCTGCCCAATAAGGATAATTCTTTCCAGTAGGGTAACGCAAAGGTTCATACATTACAAGACAACAAACAAAGAGGATCTAAAAAAGATTTAATGAAATGTGAGGGGTGTTTAAAGAATATTACTAGAGCACTAAGCGGAGCAGTATACTTCCATAGAATATTGAAGCAAGATAGTGGATAAAAGCCAACCATCTCTTTTAGGGCTTTCCGGACACGATGAGTACCTAACAAAATAAACATATCAAATATTATTTCTTACGGGAAGAGAGTAACATTGTTTTCCGTAAAAACATTTAACAATATTGATTTTCCGGAAAGGAACAAAAATTTAATATCGGGTTTCCGGAAAAGTTATATTATTATTTTCCGGAAAAAATATAATATTCATTTTACCGGAAATAAAACCAACTCTGCTTTCCGGAAAAAGATATTAAATAATATTTTTCCGGAAAGGAATTAACATTAATTTTCGGAGAAACGCGAAAAGAAACAATTTTGCCGGAATGGAAAATTAAATTATGTTTTCCGGAAAAACATTTAATATTGGTTTTCCGGAAAAAATAGTTCTATTATTATTTTCCGGAAAAACATACAATATTTTGGGAAGAAAATATTGTTTTCCGGAAAGAACACTAAATTTTTGTTTCCAGAAAAAAAAACAAAAATAAGATATTTCCTCACCAAATCCCCAGGCAAGTCCAACCACCTCAAAGAAAACTACAAAAAGTAGAGCTATGCCAGAAGCCCCATATGCATCTACCAACGTAAGCCAGTGAGCACCGGCATAAGTGACCATAGGAATTCCAATTATAAAAAAGAAAAGGCAAGTAAGTAAGAGGGAGATCTTCAAAATAAAAAAAAATTTTTTTTGAAAAAATTATCCAAAAAAACTTTTTTGTATTTTCGTAAAAGTGTAGGGAATGTGTCTTCTAACGCAGTAAATAAACCTTCAAGCATACACACCTTTTAAATTTGAATTAAAAAATTAAAAGAATGGAAAGATTACTTGGCTGTCCAAGCCTAGAATTGTAATCATTAGAAAGAAGAGAAATGCCCAAAGTTGTTTCAAAGGCAAATTGCTAGCCACTTCTGGGTAGGCTAGAAAAGCAAGACCAACACCTATAAAAATAAATGAACAATAGAACTAAGGTTAATTTAAAAATAAGCTTGAATTATAAAATTGCAAGCTAAAACTTAAAAACTTAAAAATAAGCTCAAACTTGAAAAACCTGAATTAATAAACTTGAATTAATGAGCAAACTTAAGTTTAGGCTTGATTACAACTTATTTAAAAAATAAACCTGAATTAATAAATAAACTTAAGTTTGTAAACTTAAGAATAAAACAAACTTGAAAATATCAACTTAAACTTGAAAACTTAAGTATAAAAATAAACCTAACTTAAAAATAAACTTGAATTAAATATTAAATAAACTTAAGTTTTTACAACTTGATTAAATAAACTTTAAAACTTGTGTTATAAAAATAAGTTCAAACTTAAAAATAAACTTGAATTAAATATTAAATAAACTTAAGTTTTTACAACTTGATTAAATAAACTTTAAAACTTGTGTTATAAAAATAAGTTCAAACTTAAAATTAAATTTTAATTATAAACCCTACCAGGCTTAACAATTTCTGCTATAGGTTTAGCAGCCACAGTTGACATAAATCCCAAAATTGAAAAAATAGCAAATCCAGCAAGGATTGAGGTCATTCCATTAATAAAGCACATAACTATAGCATCCCTTTATACAAACAATAAGTAAATAAAATTAATTAAATTTCCCTACCGATAACAATTATGGGTAAATTTGTTGTGGGAGCCTAGTGCAATGAGTGTTCCAAAACCAACACCATAACTATAAAATACTTGGGTTCCAGCATCCTTCCAAACTTTAATAAAATAAAATTTTTAAAGAGTAGGTAGTACTTTTTCGTTTATAAGTAGGTACGGTCTCGGATCTCGTTTATAAGTCATCTCACTTGAACGCCCCTCACTTGAACGCCCCTCACTTTAACGGACGATTTTTCATAAACGATGGGTGAGGTATAAACGAGACCAGAACTGTATTTAATACGTAAATAAGAATCTTGTCTATACGTTATCACACTTGAACGTCAATTTTTTCTGCGAGGTGTAACGTATAAACAAGCTCCTAATTATATTTAATTAAACCCAACCAGTAGTTTCAGTCAATTTTGTGAGATTCGGAGTCAAATAAAAAGAAATGCCAGTCATAGCACCAGGCAACGTCAGTCCTCGTATAAGCAATACAACAATAAGAAAATAGGGGAATATCGCGCAGAAATAGACAAACTTCCTTGCTTGCGTTATTCCCTTCCATAAAGCAAAATAAACTATCACCCACGAAAGAAACATTAATCCAAGCAATTCCCATTGAATACCTCCAATGTCAGAAATTGTTGCTGTTTGTTTAAGAACACGGCGTCTTTAAAGAATTTTTTTTCCTCTCAAAAAATTTAATAAATTCACTCCCAATACTGCTCAACGGAACTTTCGATGCTTAAACCATAGCGGGAAAGATTAGAAGTAATCCGCATAATTTCTGAAGTGGATTCTTTGCCGGTAACACACTGACCGTTGTTCCAATAATTGTTGCAAGTTTCCCCTTTTTAGAAAATATTTATGAAAATTAAAAAAATGAATTTTACAGGGAAATGTAGAATTGAATGAACTAATCATATAAAAAGTCGCCCAAGAGACAATAACACAAAAATAGGCAATACCTGAAAACATTAATGTAAAGACTAAAAACATCTTACAAAACTTACACATAAAAGCAATCACAACATTTCCGATTCCAACACCTAAGGAAAAATTGTAATTTTCCGGAAAAAACGTTAACAGCTAAGTTTTTCCGGAAAAGAAACAATATTATTTATTTTTCCGGAAAAGAAAATTTAATAGTTGTTTTTCCGGAAAAAAACATAATCTACTTTTCCGGCAGGAAACATTTGTATATTTGTTTTTGTGGAAGGTAAAAACAAATAATTTTCAGGAAAAACATTAATATTTGGCTTTCCGGAAAGACTAATAGTTGTTTTCCGGAAAACATAAAACTCCAAACAATATATGTACTTATGTATTTCTCTGTACCTTTAAAAATAGGGCACATTTTCCACATTTCCATAGCACCTTAAAATTGTTCAAAACTCATTCCGAATTAATATAGGACAGATTTACCCCTCTGTAAGTATTGACCGACTGTCACTTCCATTATAAAAATAGGCACGGCACCAAAGACAAAAAACAAGGCATAAACAACAAGAAAAGAGCCTCCTCCATTTTTAAAGCATAAATAGGGGAATCGCCAAACATTGCCTATTTTTTTAATTAAATTTTTAAATTTTTTATTTTCTCCCTACCTAATCCAACAGCATATGCAATCATACTCATTAAAAAGTCAAATTGACCTAAATAATTATTTAATTTTTTAAACAAAATTTTTTTCAAAAATTATTTTACCACTCCATTGTCCTCTATCAAAAAGTTCATGACCCAATACAGAAAGTTTTCGTTTCCCTTTTTGAGGGTGTGAATCGTGCAATAATGCATCATCCCCATTCGCATCACTTTTTTGTGTTCCTTCTCTCAAAGTTTTATTTTCAATAGGTTGAAGGCTCTGTTGTTGTTGGAGCTCTTCGCTGCTCGGTACCAATTCATGACTTTGTCTAGCTCTTGAAAACCATTTTTTGGCCATTCAAAATTTTATGGAATTTATCTAAACATTTAAGTTTTAAATTTAGATTGGAATTTTCCGGAAAGACATAATAAATTTAATATGTAGAAAAACATCAAATATTATAGTCTTCAGGAAAAACATCAATAAACATCAATAATAATTCTAATTCGTCCGGAAAGAAAATTAATAGATATAAAACATTTTCCGGAAAGAATATAAACCTAATATTTCCGGAAAAACATCTAAAATAATTATAGTTTTCCGGAAGAACATTAATAATGCATATTGAATAGTTAAACAATTTCCGGAAAGAAACAATTTTATGTTTTAGGAAAAACACAATATCTTCCGAAAAAGCATCAATGTTTTATAAATACTTATATAATTAATGGCTTTACATGATTAAACAAATGTTCCTTAAAGTGTAAATGACAAAAAATATAAAAAAAACAAATGCATTATTGTTGCCGCTTATCTCTTGTCCCCTCCTCACCTTCACATTTTAAATGATAATTAATTTTAAACGGAATGAAATTGATTTTAATGTGAATAAAAGAAAGGAAAAATTACCCCCAAACAGCTGGACTGAAAAAAAATTAAAAAGAAAAAAAAATATTTTTAGGTTCGGAGGCTTTTTTCATTAATTATTTTGGGCCTAGAAAGAGTGAAATAATGTGAATATAAAATTAAGCAGCACAAAAGCAGGAAAGACGTTCCTTATAAAAAGTATTGATGACTTTTCCATTTTTGGGGAAAGACAATGCAAATTAAAAACATTTTCTATTTGAAGTGAAGACAGCCCGTCTATTGTTTATTTACTGCAAAGTTAATGTTTTGTTTGTATTTTTACTAAGAAGTTTATTTGTTGAATTCAAAACATTTTTAATTAAACAAAAATTTAAACAATTCCGGAATTTAAACAAAACATCAAACAAAAGATACAAAAAAAACATTAAATTATTTTATAATACTAACTTTTGGGAAGGAGTAACTCTTGTCTTTCCGGAAAGAACATCAAAAAAATTTATTATTTCCGGAAAACATTCATAGTTCTATATATTCCGGAAAAGTATCAATAATATATTTTTTCCGGAAGACATTGATAATTCTATATTCCGGAAAAAACATTCATAATATTTTTCCGGAAAACATTAATAGTTCTACTTTTTCCGGAGAACATTAATAGTTCTATTTTTTCCGGAAAAAACATCCATATAAAAACAACAACACTATATTCCGGAAAAAACACGACAGATCTATTTTAAGGAAAAACATCTAAACAAGTTTATTGTTTCCGGAAAGAAGCAACATTAAATAATTCTGATTTTCCGTAAAACATCAATGATTCTGATTTTTCAGAAAAATTATTTTTTTTAATAAATTTATTCGATTCATGTTTTTATCAAAAATATTTTTAAATTCCCTAGGTTGAATAGAAAAATTAAAGTGCGCGATTTAAAAAAATAAAAAGAGAATACAAAAGAACAAATAAACAAACAATGGGTGTTTTTAAAGTTTTACTATAATGATTTGCGAAAAATACTTACACATTTTTAACTATTTAGATCTTCATCTAAAGTGCCTCTAAAATTTCTTTTTTCTTTAAAAGGACTGTCTTTTATTTATTTTTTATTTTTTTAAAATTTATTTTGAAATTGTTAAGAAAAGAATACATGGATTTTTGTCTTTTAAAAATATTTTTTTGTTTGTATACTATTTAGAGTACTTTAAAAGAAAATAATAAGAAAATCTGACTGAGAGGTAGAACCCATTATAGATAAAAATTTATAATATTTTTGATTGGATGTTTAAAAAAAATAAAAATGATTCAAATTTAGTAGAGACATACCTCAATTGCAGATACACCCTAAGCGATGTAATAGTTGTATTTCAATAGAGGTGTATCCTAAACAGAAGGTATCGCTTAGGTACTTCTCCCACCTAATGGTCAACCGAATTTCATGAGCCGTAATTAAGATAGAGGTGGAATATGATGTGTACGTCAGCCCAGTTTGGTCCCAAGGGTGACGTTTTAGCGAGATTCCACATTAATTTAATTAAAAATTATTTCCACAACATTGTCAAATTAAATAAAAAAAATAACAAAATATAGGGGAAATTTAAAATTAAAAGAAGAACAACGCTAATGCACTCTTTAAAATATTTTTTTTTGATAAAATACACATAATGGGTTGGCAATAATTTTAAGAGGAAAATTTTAGATTAGAAAAAGAGTGTGAATCAAAAAAAGTCAAAAAAAATTTTTATGGTCGCTAAACATGAAACAAAAAATATGGAAAAACATTAAAAATAAAATGCATCATGGAAAGTAAAGAAAAAATATTTTTTGGGAGAAGAAAGAAGAGAGATTACTTAAAAATCAAGGGGGGAACGCTTTAATTTAAATAACCCCGTTTTGTCTGTTAAAAGTGTTCACGTGGAATAATCGGCTAATTTTTAAATGGAAAAAGTACACACATTTATATTTTTAAAAATATTTTTAATGTCAAAAAAGTGAAATAAAATGTGTAAAAATGGGCAAAAAAAGAATTAAATAGATAAACTAATAAAAATGGATTTGTCTGCTTTGATATTAAATATCAGAGCAGAAAATCTATTTATTACTAATGCAAAACAAAGTATATATAAAAACATTTGTTTGAATGGGAAAATTATTTGGGGAAATTTTAGTTGAACATGATTATTCTGGTAAAACATTGTTTGTTTGTTTTGAAACATTCTGTTTTCCTTTCCAGAAACATGTTCGGAAAAACATACTTTCCGGAAATATATTTATATTTTGTTTCCGAAAAATTTATTTAATTGTTTTAATTCTGCTAAAACATTTTTACTAAAACATTGCGTTCTAAAACATTGTTTGTTTGTTTGCAAACATGTTTGGGAATTATGTTTTATACATGTTTTTATGGAAAAATATTTATTATGTTGTTTGAACATTTGTTTAAAAACAATTATTCTAGTAAAACATTACTTGTTTGGTTGTTTGTATAAGTTTCCAGAAACATTTCCGGAAAACTTATTTAGGCATGTTTTTCCGGAAATATATCTATTTTGTTTCCTGAAAATTAATTTAAATATAACTATTTCTAAAAAATATTTGTTTTCCGGAAATATTTTCCGGAATTTTTATTTAAACACAGAAATATATTTCTTCTGTTTCCGGAAACATTTAAATATAATTCCGGAGATATATGTATTTGTTTATATTACACATCTTTTCCGGAAATGTTCCTTCAAAATACACTGCAACATGATTTTAAGATTGTTTGGGCAAAAACACATATAAATTTAGTTCAAAAGAGACACGCACTTGAATGCGAATTGAATATTTTATAAAGAAAAATGTGTGTAAATTGTGAGGTTGGAAAATATATTTAATTGCGTTAAAATTTCTTTGTTAAAAATAAGTGGTGTTGATGGTTGTTGTTATGGTTCGCGCACAAATTTAAGAGAAAATTTTTAGTCACAATTTTGTGTTAAATAATTTTAGTTAATTTATTTTCTTTTTACAATTAGAAAATAAATAGGCAGACTTTACTTGTAAATATATTCTTAAAATTTTGGAGGGGTCTTTCAATGAATTTTTCAGCATGGAAAACAAATTCTTTTAATTTTCTGCAATAAAAGTTATTACTTAGAATTTATTACACTAAACTATAGTCCCGCCTTAATTAAAGAATAATCACGTGAATTTATTTTGAATTTTTTGAGTAATTTTTTGTTGAATCTGAGATTCCTGTAGTGTTAAAAATTCAATTTTTAAGGTATAAAATTTATAGTTTAAAACTTAAGTTTTTAAGTTTATAAAATTAAAGTTGGGTAATTACTCAAGTTCTCAAGTACAAACTTAATATTTTAAGTTTATTTTCACAGACTTGAAAACTCAAGTTTTTCGAGTAAGTTTATTTTTATAAATTAAAAACTCGATAATTCAAGTTTAAACTTAAGATTCCATAGGAAAATCGACGAGTGTTTATATTTTTTGACTTCAAGAAAACAATCCCGGAAGGTGCTGTGACTACATATTATTACAATTGTAAAATCCTTCCGGAAAATGAAAACTAAGGAAAATTGTAAAACTCAACTTGAAACTTACAAATTGTAAATTGCAGTTAAGGGGAACTCAAAACATGTTTTAAAACACAAAAACATCGTCTAATAAATTAGCAACAATATACAACAATAAATATTTACAAAAACATATATTTACAACAATGAGAGCAAATTATTTATTTATTTTGGTTTCTTTCCAAGTTTGAAGCCTTTCCCTCTAAAGCCACTCTTCTTGACATCATTGTCCTTTGGCTTAGGGTTATCAGTGTTGTTGAGCTTCTCCATTTCCTTGACCAATTTATGTGCCTTATATCCCTCCCTTCTCATAAATGTTAGTTGTCCAGGCTTATAGTCCTCATCAATTTCAGGCTCCATTTTGTGTTCATCCTTAAAATAAAATTTTGAAAAAATTAAAAAAAAATTTTTTTCTCTTACAAAAATAGCCGTTTCTGTAAGCAGCTCGTAATCATCAAAATCCACCTTCAAATCACAATTTGTAATTTTAGCTGAGGTAGTTGGTTCTAGTGCTGTTACTAGGAAGCGAAGTTCGTCCTTGTTGTACTAAAAAAAATTTATTTTTTGAAAATTAAAGTGATTTTTTAAAACGCCCAAATGTTAAAATGTCAACTTTTCAAAATGCCCAACTATCAAAATGTCAAATTTCAGAACGCCCATTTTTCAAAATGTCAATTTTCAAAACGACCAATTTCCAAAACACCCGTATTAAAAGGTCCTCATTTCAAAACGCCCAACCTTCAAAACGCCCAATCTTCAAAACGTCAACTCTCAAAATCCCAATAAGGCCATTTTTCAATTGGTCTAAACTTCACCCAAATTTCAAAATTCAAAAAACATCCCCTACCTCAATAGCAATTTCATCCCCAACAGACAAGCACTGATATTTACTCAGCTGCACTTCAAGCACATGTCGAACCTCTTTGATATTTTCCTCGTTAATAATGGAGAGCACTCGCTTAGACAGAATCGGCTTGAATCTTGCAAAAGTTGCAGTTTTCAGCTCGGGTCTTACATATTCAATCCAGACAGGATAACCGTCATCCAAATCCAATTGTTGCATCATCTTAAATGTGAAAAAAAACAAAATTTTGAATAAAAATAGGACATTTGACCAAAATGACATTTGTTCGAAACGTGATGAGTTGACCGAACCGGTTTGACCCAAATGGCATTTTTCCGAAATGCCAAACATGCATGACCGAAACGACATTTTATGACCGAAATGACTATTTGACCAAAATGACATTTGACCGAAACGTAATATGACCGAAACAAAAATTCTTGCAGAACAAAGTTTTGATTAAAAATTAAAAAATTCTCCTTACCCAAGGAGGCAAATAACATTGATCTTCAGGAGCGTCATAATCTAGCACACCACAGTACACTTTAGAAGGGTAGGGATCAATTCCTTCTAGTGGTTGTGTCACAGGAGTAATTTTATATTGGACCACCTTCAGTTTGAACCAACCATAGAGAAACGGCAGAATGCCTGTGAAGGATGGAGGAAGTGAAATCTGTAGGAAAAAAGAAATTAATTCGAATTTTCGATAAAATTTACGAAACCCGAAATTTCGTGAAATTTACGAACCTCGAAATTTCGGAAAATTTGCGAAACTATAAATTTCGCAAAATTTACGAAACTCGAAATTTCGCAAAATTTACGAAACTCGAAATTTCGCAAAATTTACGAAACTCGAAATTTCGAGTTCTCCATGTTCTCCTTACCTTTCCACCATATACAGCATCCCGAATTGCAGAACGACCCAATTTTGGGTGTTTTTCCATGGAGTAACAGCGCAAAATTGGAGGCACTTTCGGCCAAACCATACGTGCATGCCTCAACAATTCCTCGTCTTCGTCTTCAACTTCTTCGATTAGTTCTGCTGGTGAAAATATTGAAGGATTATGAGCTTCTGCTGATCTTGAACGGCGATGAGAAGAATGGCGATGAGAATGGCGATGAGGATGTGCCGAAGTTGATCGATGGCCATGTCTGGTACTGCTCGAAGTTGTTGCATTACTGAAAAGAAAAATTGATTTTGCGGACAGACTTTTGCGGATTTTTATTTGGAACTTGCGGACTTTTGGGGACACTAAGGAAACCCCCTTAAACGAAAAGGATCTCCACACACCTTGTTGAAGGCTTGTTGGTTGAAGGCGCTGGAACAGCTACAGCTACCGCAGTTGTTGTTCTAACCGCTGTTGTGCTTTCTGTGACTGCTGTTGTTGTCGTCCTCGTGTTGTCGATATTTGTACTATTCCCAGCTTGTCCCACCACATATTCAGACACCTCATACTCCCTCACAGCGTTGGGTTGAAAGCCACCAACAACATATTCCGACACTGCAGCTGTTGGTTGAGGTTGAATGTAGGTTGAATTTGCCCTTTCTGTTGGTTGGGAATTGACCGAGACGCATTCGAACGAAGGCGACAGCATTGTTGAACAGTCCGGCTCGGAACTAGAAGCTGAAAAAATTAAAAGAAGTTGAGAGGAAAATTAAAAAATCCTTACCAGTTTCAACAGAATACCACCAATTATAACACCGATCCCTCAGATTCGCAATAAAATCGACGAGAACCAGCTTGGGAAAATAGTTGAGAAAACAGCACGCGAAATGGAGAGAACAAGAAAAGTTGTTAGAAGTATCCGGTTAGAAGTTTCCGGAAATGAGGTGCTTTTATAGTGCGTAAAAGCCGCCGACTTTGCTCGCCTATAACTCCCTTTTCTTGATCCAATCTGAATGAATCTTATATCATTCGGAAGCTATTGATAAGATCTATCTTTTTCCCAACTGGACAGACCAAGTCTGATAACTCAGTAAAGAGTTATAACCCGAAAAGTGCAATTATACAGTGTTTATTTTCCGGAAAAGCCATACCCGAACCCCGAAGTAGAGCCTTCGGGGTCTGGGTTTTTGCCAAAAAATTGTTGGGGTTCGGGGGTGGGTTGATACCCTACTTTTAACAGAGGAAATAAAATTAAACAAAATTTTATTTTTATCAAGTCTTATTAAAATTTAAACAAAAAAAGTGAAAAATGCAAGCAACGAAAAATAAAATTGAAATTTGGTACAGACATTAATATCTGTTAAAGTTTAGTACAACCATAAAATTATAGAAATTATTTTTTGAATTTTTTGTATAAAATATTCGTTTAAAGGTTCAAAGATATGATTTTCGTGTTTCTTCTTTTTGTTTAGCTTCTTACAAAGTCGCTTCAGTGAAGGAATGTGTCTGTCTTTCAAGCACCTTTCTTCTAAAAATTGTATCAATTAAAAAAATAGTCTCTCCACAGAGAGAAATTCTGTGGCTCTGCGGAAAAAACCACAGATATTTCGATTTTCCACAGAAATTTTCGTCCGTAGAATCTGCGGCATTTTCCACAGAATATAAATCTGCGGGCACCACAGAATCTGTGCCTGCAGAATTTCAGGGAAATAAAATTTCCACAGAATCTGTGTTCTGTGCACAGAATGTAGAATCTGTGGTGGAGAGAAATAAGGGGAGCAGGCCAACTTACCGCGAGCCCAACTTACCGCAGAGCTATAACTTTGTTCAGAATTGTCGAATCCGGTACGCCTCGACGAGCTGAATCGAACTATACCAGGGCGCACCGGATTCAACAATTCTGAACGAGGTTATCGCTCTGCGACGAGTTGGGCTCGCGGTAAGTTGGAGTGTACCCAGAAATAAGCCCCAGACCGGGTGACATTCTATAACACTCCTAACACACCCACCTTAACAACGCTATGAGGTCCTTTAGCACCAGCATGAGAGCCTTTTCTAACATTTGGTTGTTGTTGAATTGTTCTGTTGCTTAAATCAGAACTTTTTTTAATTAAGGATTTGGCCGGGATGGGGGCAGAAGGTTGTTGTTGTTGATTAGATATTTGGATTTTATTTAATGTTTTTGAGGAGGAAGCTATTCTTGGGAGATTTCCAGAGGTTTCTCTTCCTCCTCCTCCTGTCCCAGACGTTCCCCCCATCCCTTGAAGTGACTGTTGTTGTTGTTGTCCCCTACCCCCTCCTCCCTGTTCTTTTTTATTCCCAATCGATGTTTTAGCCATCATTTGATAATCAGAATTATTTAGATCGGAACAGAAAGCAACCCCTTTAGGTCTAGAATGAAGTACTGGTTCAGTTGTTTGTGGGGCTGGTTGTAGAAAATTGGAAGGGACTAAACCTCTAATTCCATTTAATTCGCCCAAGTAAAACCCGTCTTCGTCCATTGGCTTTAAAAAGGGGGGAAAATTTAAGAAAAATAATTTTTTAATTACCCCAAAAATAGTAATCAAATCTCCCTGTCGAAAGCTTAATTCAACTTGTTCTGCATCAACTAGAAAAAGAGAAAATTGAAAAAATAAGGTAAGACAGTAAAGAAGGGGTGCACCCCAGTGAACCCAAGCCCAATGTACCACAGAGCTAAAACTTGGTTCAAAATGCCGAATCCGGGACTCCCTGGTATGGTTCGATTCAGCTCGTCGAGGCGCATCGAATCATACCACTGCGTCCCGGATTCAACCCCTTTGAAAGAAGTTATAGCTTTGCGGTACATTGGCCTGCTCCCTAAAGAATGTAGGGGAGAGCGACTATTTTTCAGTTCTAAGAGGTTTCTGGAAATCATAGACAAAAAATTAGAACTGTCAGGAACCCCAAAACTGTTCAATTTTTTTAATAAAAATTTCACCATTCGGACTTAGATGCCTCGAATCATAGTCATATTTAGCTATCATTAATTGGCTTTGAATTCCTCTCATTTGTTGATATTCTCCCCCTCCCCCTCCTCCTTGTTGTTCATCATAAGAAAACCCATCATCCTGTTGTTGTTGTTCTTCATCCAATGAAGTTTTTTGTTGTTGATAATATTTAGAATTGTTGCTATATTGTTGTTGCTGATATTTTGAAATTTCTGCCATTTGTTCCTCTTCCTCTTTAGTGGACGATTCAGGAATCAACATCCTTTTTTTCTCCCTTCCTTGTCTAGTCCCTCCATTTACTTGGGGAGAACGATAACGAAGAGCGGCATTTTCCTTTTCTCTAACACCCCCACTAGTTGTTTTGACATCCCCAATGTTGGGCAGATTTCTCTGTTCAATTGGAGCCCCAACCCCAACGGTTGCCCCACGATACTCGGGAAGTTGTCTTCCCCGTCGTGCTGTTCTCTCAATATAAGGATCGGGGTAATACAACGGTTGTGAGCCCCGTCCTGGTTCATAATCTGCTTGAACACCTCCATGGTAGTTCCCATAACGTCCTTGACTTTCTGTGTGCTCGTAACTCCTTGACTTGATTGAACCTGTAGGAGAAAGGTATTTTAGCTTGGAAATACAGTAGGACCTCCCTATAGTGTACCTCCGCTATTGTGTAGGTAACTGAGGGGTGATGGCTGCCTAATCGGTATCAACCTCTATTTAAAGTACACTTCATTATAAGATACAATTTTTGGACCCTCATAGGGGTATCTTATACATAGTGAGGTTCGACTGTAAAAAGAAATATTACCCTTACCCCATTTCATTCTACGCTGACTAGACGAGATCCCTCCAGTCCAAGGTTGTTGTTGACCACCCTCTGGCATAGAAGTCCCGGCATGTTGTTCAGCAGCCAGAAAAAGGTCGTCTTTGGCAATTTCCACTAATTTGTTGAAAGGTACAAATCCATAACGACCTCTAGCTTCAGCCCAAAAGAAGCCGTTCATGTCCACATCCCCATAAACTTTAATAAGTTGGTGTCTTCTAAAAGGCAATTCTTCAGTTATTCCCCCCATTCTAGGCTGATGATCCTGAATAGCTACAAACCACCGGCTATTTATTTCATCTCTTCTCAAAGGCCTTAAATCTGGTTCACTTCTAGTACTTTCTGGAGGTTGATGATGTTGTTGTAAAAAATTTGTTTTTAACATTTTCTTGGCTATTTGGGAAGGAATTGAGGGTGGAAGAATATTATTTGAAGCTCTACTTTGCAAAAATGAACGGGAAGTTGAAGGCGCGGCGGAATGCAGTCTTTGGCGTTGTTGGTGTTTTTGTAAATAATTTTGTTCCAAAAAGTATAGAGTGCTGTTAGGTTGTTGGGTATTTCCGTTGTTTTGGTCATTTGTGGATGTTCCATTTCGGGGATTATAATAAGTCTGCAAATGAAATTTTTAGATTAAAATAGGGAAGGAAACATAAGGAGTGCATAAGGAACACAGGGTAGTGCGTAAGGAACTCGCGGGGGTAGTGCGTAGGGAACAGAGTTCCTTAAGCATAGGTAGTTCCTAAGTACTACATAGGATGTTGTTCGTAAGGAACATGGGGTGGTGGGTAAAGAACATAGGGTAGTTAGTAAGGAACATAGGGGTAGGGTGGTGCGTAAGGAACATGGGGTGGTGGGTAAAGAACATAGGGTAGTTAGTAAGGAACATAGGGGTAGGGTGGTGCGTAAGGAACATGGGGTGGTGCGTAAGGAACATAGGGGGTAAGGGTTCTATCTGCCAAAGGGTTCTATCTGCAGAGGGACACTGTTGCGTTGCACTTCCAAAAATTTTACCTTATCCAAAGTTTTTGGATGAAAAGTAAAATATTGTTGTTGTTGATAAGAGCTTTGTTGTTGTTGTAAAGGATCAGTAATATTTGTAAGTGGAGCAGGTTTTTCCTCCCATCTATTAATGTTGTTTTGTAAAGAGGTTGCTGTAGTATTTTGTTGGAATTGATGTTGTTGTTTTGTTGGTATAATTAAAAGACCTTTTGGTACTTTATTTGGTGAAGAAAAATTTTTTTCAGAGGAAATGAGTCGATCTTAAAAGGAAAAAATTTCTTTATTCAATGAACCCCTTGAGCAACTAAAATAGACGTTTCATTATAAGATATCCACTTGAAGTATCCTATAGTTTTAGGGTCCTAGTTGTCTTGGGGTCAAGTCTGGTCTTGAATCTTGGAAATTTTTCAGTCTTCGACAGCTCTACGGGGTACAGCCTACGGGACGGCTATACGGGGTTGGATAGCTCTACGGAGCTCAACGGTCCTTTGAATCTTGGAAAATTTTCAGTCTTGGACAGCGGGGTACTTTAACATCAGCTGTAAGGGTCTAAGGGGGATAACGATGTCTAACATTTAGAAAGAATCAAATTCTCCTATTATTTCACCTGAAGAGTAGTAAGGCAGTGAAGAATTATTTTGCATAATTACAACTCCTTCCCTCTCATTTGTTGTTCCATTTCCACTACGAGGTACTCGAACAACTTTAGAGTCAGCAGAAACATTTCCTTCTTTAGTTTTAGTTCTGACAGTAATAAACATTGGAGGGTCATCAGCAAAATCAGAAAGCCTCAACAGGACATGATCTGCTGTTGACCCGGGGATTTCTGCAATACATCGACCGTCTGCATAGACTAAATAGCTTTGAACTGCTGCACGGGAGGGAGGCCTTGGCTTGAAATTTAAGAAAATTTTTTTGATTTTCCCTTCCTTCTCTCTCCTATACCTGTGAGGAATTTGGTTTCCAAGAGACAAGCAAAGTTCCAGGCTGGGGCCCATTTTCTGCTCTAACCTCTAAAGGAGGGTCTGGAAGGCCAACTAAAAATTAAAAAAAATTTCAAAATTAAAGAAAAATTTTCTTTTTTACTTTTAGGCAAAGTTTTAAAGTCTACACATCTCTCTACAGGCCTTTTTTCTAAAACAGCGCGGGGATGTTTTGTTCTAACAGAGAGACGATAAATTGTTGAGGGTGTAAGGCCGTTTATTTGAACCTGTAAAACGTTAAGAAACATTAATTTAAAATTAAAACAGACTTGAAAGACAGCAGGCGGACAAACGCCAACTTTTATTGCATTTAAGAGAATTATATGTTCGGTATTGCTGTTTGAAGGATACCAACTTAGTTGTGTTGATGTTGGGGTTAAATTGTTTACACTAGAAAAGAGAAAGATTAAAACACAAGTTGGAAAACAAGTTTTACAATTCTGTGTTTTTGTGTTTTACAATTTTTAAACGAACAAAACATCAGAAAATTAAATTATAAAAATACAAAACGGGAGAAAAAACCAGAAAAACTAAAACATTATGGGAGAAATCAGAATAAAACAAGTTTTACAATCATCAGAATAACAAGTTGTAAAACAAGTTTTATACTTCAGACGTTTAGTTTTGTTAATCTCTTTGTGTTTTGCAATTTTTAAAAGAACATCAAAACAAAAATACAAAACTAGAACAGCCAAAACATTATTGGGAAGAAAAATCAGAATAAAACACGTTTGTAAAACATGTTTTACAATTTACAAATATCAGAATAAATTTGTATTTTCTTTAAACAAAATCAGAAATTATAAAATAAAAAACACAGAAAACACAAAAACATTGAAAACACAAAAACAAAACAAAAAAACAAAAACACAAAAACATTGAAAACACGCAATCAAAACATTAGAAAACACAAAAACATCAAAAATACAAAAACATTGTTGCAATAACTCCAACTTTACACATGTTTGTAAAATGTTTTTAAAATCCTACCGAACATGTTGTGGAGCAACGGGGGACTCTAGAAGACAAAATACAAGCGTTTCTTTTAAAACACAAATATTTTAAAAACATACCAGAACCAACAGCCAACGTACAAGCAGCATCAGGGCTAGTTAGCCCATCTGAAGTAACTGAGCGTACAGAAACATTAACAAATTTATCTAAATCCAAGTCTTCTAACAAGGCACGGCACTTGAAAGAACCGGGCACAACTGCACATATTTGGTTGTTTGAACAGACCTTTTTCAAAAAATATTTTTTTAAAAATAAACAAAAATGCCTGATATTGGCTAATTGTTTGTTGATGTAGAGGGATTCCACCCCCACTTTCTGGTGGCAACCAAGAAATGAGCAAAGAACGGGAAAGACGTCTTTCTACTTGTAAATCACGTGGATAGGGAATTCTTGGATTGTCTGGATGTTTTAATTCTTGCACCGTAATTTTGCTAACATCGGTAGGAGGATATGGGCAAACCTAAAAATTAAAAATATATATTGGACCAGTAAAATCAAAAATTAAAGGTTAGAAAGCTAAAGGGGAGAATGATTAAAATTGGTGTGCGCCAAAACTGTTGTTCTTTTATTTTTAACTAGGTATATTCAAGTTTTACAATTTCAAGTTTATTTTTAGTATTGTTTACAATTCAAGTTTAAATATTCAGGTTTTCTTCTTACAATTCCCAGTTTTACTATTCTAGGGGGTTGTCTTTACAATTAAGTTTTACAATTCCAGGTTTTACAATTAAAGTTTTTACAATTTTGAATGTTCAAGTTTTTTATATCTCCAAGTTTTACAATTCTAAGTTTCTATTTCAAGTTTTGTTTTTTACAATTCAGGTTTCCTTTTTTACAATTCCAATTTTTAATTTCAAGTTTTAATATTCAGGTTTTATTAATGTCTAACCGAATCAGGTTGCAACAAATGTTTTTGTTGTTTCTCTAATTCTGTAAAATCGTGTCTAATTTGTGCTAAATGTTGGGGAACAGACAACACAAAAGAGGGAGAATCTACTCTATTAATAACAAGTGGAGATTGTTGTTTTAAATTAAAAATTTTATTATTTTGTGTAACAGCATTTGTTGTTGTTGTTATTGTTGATGTTGAGGGGATTGAGGAACAACAAAAATTTTCTTCTGGGACAAATGTTTTTGAGGTTGAGGGTTGTTGGAGGGAAGTTTGTTGAAGAAGATTGGACATTTCCTCGTCTGATACCCTCTGTACAAAATTGGAAGGGACTAGACCGGCACGATTATCCAATGTTTCTCCCCAATAGAAACAGTCTTCGTCCATCGGGCCGTGCACCAAAACTAATTCTCCAAGTTGTAATGCCAACTGATAAAATGATAAAAAAATTATTTTTTAACACTACAAGTCTTCGATGTGCACCAAAATATTTTTTTTCAGAACGCAAATTTTTTGGCGTTTTGCTAAAAAATATTTTTGGCGCACAAGTCAAGAATTAAATATTTTATCACAAAACCTCAACATGTGGATTCTCGTTTGGTGAATCTCGAATTGGCAAATATTGAAATGCAGCGCGGAATAGACTGAAAAAATATAAAAAATGAAAGTTGAGACAATATTTGAGTTTTAAACCAAAATAAAAATGTTTTCCCTCAGCGGGGTTCGAACCTTGCCCCTTAGACACTGGAAAACCCAAAACTATCCAACTACACCAAACAAAGTTTTGGCGTTTTTAACCTCCTAAAATCAATTTTGCGCACATCCATTACTGTATATATTAATTTACAACCACACAAAATTTATTTTGTGGTTATTTAAACAATAAAAAAGCGTTAAAGCTATCACCCCCGCCAAACATTTCTTTTCCCTTTTTTCCCCAAATTGCATTGGCTAGAGTCATTTTCTCATTTTTATCCTCATATCCCCAAGGGAGTTTTAACCAAAATGGATACCAAAAAAAGTTTTTTTTCTATTGTGTTAGTTTAGGGTAAAAAAAGGAGGGATTGAATTGCAAAAAAGAAAGAAAAAAGAGTGAAGACAAGGAAGCTTTTTAATATACCCATCACCCAAAGTTTTTTAGCCCTACTAATTCTTTGCTATCCTAATTGACTTTGGCACACAAAAATATTTTTTTGCTGCAAATTGGAAAAATAATTTGGTAAATTTTTTATTGGAAAAATACTAAATTTTGTCAAACCACAGGTTTGAAATACTATTAGAGACCAAAATTGTTGGTCATTTAAGTCTGGGCTGATTTGGGGTAAAATTACTATGGCACTCGTCTTGGGCAACAATTACAGTACTCCCTAAAACAAGCTCCATAGGGCTCTATTTTTCAAATATCCTCGGGGTTCTAATTAAGGAGGCAAGGCTTATTTTAGGGAATACAGTAATCGTTCTATTACCTATTAGGTCTGTTGAATATTCCTATTTAAGAGGGGGGGGGGGGGGTACCTAATCAATAATATTTAATAAACCTCCCCCCATTATAAGATAACATGAGATCGAGATTTTTGAAAAGCCTGGGCCTGTTCCTGAGTTCCAGTTTTGATTTACTGAACTCGGCCGGATCCTGGGCCTGTAGTCCAGGAAAAACCCAGGCCCAGGAAAAACCAAGGAAGATCAAAAATGCCTGGGCCTGGACTCTGGGTACAGGAAAAACCCAGGCCTCTGTCCAGGCCCAGCTCGATCTCTAGTATCTTACAATGTGTTCTATTGTACTTCACTTAACTAAAAATCAAGAAAACTACCTGGAATTAGGCCTTGTATTGAGCAAAGTTTTAAGAAAGGCAGAAGATAAATGCTGATAATCCCCCGCATTAGGGCCACCACGCATTACCGTTTAAAAACTATTTTAGTCTAGGTAGTTTAAATTAGCCACCTAAGCGGCTATTTGGCCGCCATTGGGCGGCCAAATAATAAAAAAACAATTTTGCCTTTAGACTTGTAATGATGGGCAAAAGAGGGAAAAGAGGGATAATAAAAGATTAATATATATATAAATAATTCTGACGTAAAAATACAACAAAAATTGTGTTTTCCCAAAAATGGACTAAAAAAAATTAATATAAAAATAAATAAAGCACAAGATCGATCCACATATTAAGCGAACGTTTGTGTTGCGGAAAAGCGTTAAAAGTCTCCTAGGCATTTGTAGTAAAAAATATATAAAAATGCCGAGAGGTGGTGAAGTAAAACTGTGCTGAGAGTGGTGGTTGGCAGCAAAAATAGAGAGAAAAAGAGCACAAGGAAAATAACGAAAAATGACGCGGCGGTACTTTGCTTTGACTCATATCGGCATAAAAAACTATAGAGGAAAAGCAAGACATCTAGCTTGGGGCAGAATGTCCAGATGCAAGAAAATGCTCAAAATGTCCAGTTAGGGTAATTGTTCGAAACGTCCTATCAAGGAAAGGATGACAAGACGTCCAAACAGGAATATATAAAAGTCTTACAGGAGAACGGTCTCAAAATGGTCAACCAAAGAAAAATGGCCAAAATGTCAAATCGAACTAAAAGACAAAATGCCCATCTGACGAAAATAGGACAAATTGTCCCTTTAGGCCATATGGGTATTTTCTACTTATGGCAATCCAGTTATTGGCATATACAGCGTGTTAAGGGCACAGAGAGGAATTTGGCACACTTATTAGCGTTAAAGCAAAGAAAAAAGCCAGAGAGGGGGAATCCGAGTAATGAGCGTTGTTGTTGTTGTTGTGGATTGAGTAGAAGAAAAACATAAAAGGGCGGCAGCGCCAAAATCGACGGTTTCTTTTGGGTTCTGCAGACAATCAGGGAACGGTGCTAAAAAATGTATATATTGAAAGGGAAATTGGGGGGCGTTAAAGGCAGCTGAAAATGACAAAAATGTTTTGAATGGCTGCAATATTGCCATGGTAAATGTTAATAAAATAAACATAATAAATATTGAGTAAAAACATTTTTTAAAAATATTTAGAAACATGGAAATAAAAATCTGAGATATCTAAAAGATAGTGGGAAAGTCGAAATTTGTTAATATTTATTTTTTAAAGCAAAATAAAAATGTTTTCCCCCAGTGGGGTTCGAACCTTGACCCTTTGGCAGTGGAAAACCAAGAGCGTTCCAACTACACCACACAGACAAACAACCGGAAATAGATGAAAAAATTTATTGTGTTTATACAAAAATAAGTTTCTGGCAGAGTTAAACATTTTCCTTTGAGATAAATTTAAATTGACTATAAAAAATATTGTAAATTGTTATAAAATGCGTTAAAATTTTTGTAGATTTTTGGCATAATTTTTTTTAAAGAGACAAAATTCTTCTTTTATTTTCATTCTTTAATTTCTCTTCCTTTCCCTCTTTAGTATCTAGAACCTCCATCATCGTAGTATCGTCTATGCGGACTTCTTCCTTGTCTAGCAGCATAGTCTTCCGCCTCCGTTTGGACAGGGATACGTCTGCCAGAGTTTGGGGAGTATGTGTAGCTGCCACCTTCTGGGCCGTAGTAAGCTCCGCCATAGGGCTAAAATTTTGAAATTTATAGAGAAAAAAGAATATAGGGAGGAATTCTTGATATTCCAATATATTTTATAGTTCGGGGTCGAAGTGGAAAAACAATAGTTTTAGTTCAGGAGGAGAATCCCACCCACCCCCCCCCCCCTCTCTGTCCCTAATTGTGACCCATTTTTGAGACCAATTGAAGCCCAATCGAAGACCATTTTCCCCATATCAGACAGAGTCTGACTCGTAAATTACCCCATAACTACCATCCCATTTCGTCAATCTCCTAAATTTATTTCATTTGGTCGAACAGGAAATTTAAGGAAAATATTGAAAGAAAATTTTTGGGTGATTTTAATAGATTTGTATAAATTAGTAATCTTTAAAGAAATTAAAAAAATTGGCCAGAAAAGTGTAGAGTTGCGACGCAACGGAATTTTTGAGAGTCTAAAGAAAAAGAGGGGAGTTACCCCTTTTCTCTCCCAAAAAATCTGCAGCGCCGCAATTCTCGACACATAAAAGCAATTAATTGATAAATAGAAATCACTAGAATTACTAAAATGTGTAATACATTTTTGAAAGAAAAATTAACAAAAATAAGGGAGGGCGTGGAGCAAGGAGAGGATCAATCTTCTTTTTCTCTTTCTGTGCCTGCTGGTGCTGACCGGCCTTTTTAAGAATGCGCGTCATTGGTTTTGCGGGAATTGAAGAGGGGAAGAAGAGAAGAGAAAAAAGGATAGGAAAAAGGGTTGATCGGCAATATACTGATTGCGGTAAAAAAGAGAAAGGATTTAATCAGCAATTATTAAGGGAGAAAGAAGGAATGAAGCAAAAAAAGTTGCGCATTTCCCTTAATTTTCCAATAAATTGTGTTTAAAAATTGTAAAAATATTTTTAGAATCAATAAGACTTGATTTTTATATTTAAAAACAATTTTTCGATAAAATAAAAAATGTTTTACATCAATGGGATTCGAACCCACGACCTCCTTACAGTGAAAACCCAAACAGTTCCGACTTAACCAAAGAGCAGCTATTTTGTTAAAATATTATTCTGAGGGTATAAGTGTGCGCCAGAAAATTTTATAACGCCAAAACGAAAATTTTCTTCATTTTGGCTTAATTTTGGCGTTCATTTTTGGCGCACATCAAAACCCATAATTAATTAAAAATAGTGCTAATTTTAAAAAAGATTTTTAAAATTAATTTCAGAACGCCAAAAAATATAAAAATAAATTTGTTTTTAATTTGCCTAAAAAATAATAACGCTAAAGGCTATTTTATAAAATAATATATAAAATACTAAAATGCGGTTAAATATTGAAGGGCAATGCGCGAGAAGAGAAGAAAGACACAAGTGTTTATTAAAAAGTAAAGGAATTTTTGCTCGATGAAAGGGGGGACTTGCATGGAATTTTATTTCGGCGTTTATATTGCTTGTCAAAACTGCTCATAAAGTCCATCGATCAAAATTGGGCAGAGAAATCTTTCAAAAAAAATTTTTTCTTTCTTTTTTTTTACAGTTTATTTATGTACTCTACTGTTTAGATAAACCTTGGGAAACGTCATTACTTTTAGCAGAAAATTATCGTAAGTTCAGTTTAATAAGTCTACTGTAAAGAGTGGACTTTTAATTGATAAGACAGGACCCACTTTTATCAAGGTGTGTAGGGTTCCAATAGAAAGGCTTTTATTAAAAGATGGGCTACTATTAGAGAGAGGGTGGGCTTCTATTAGAAAGTGGACTACTACAAGTGCTTCTATTGGGGAGAGGGCTAAGAGTGGGTAGGCTACTATTGGAAAATCTAAGAAATATATAACAAAAATACCTGATGTCCAGGAGGGTAGGGGTGCCTAGAATCATATTGGTGGTGAACAACAACATGGTGTTGACGCATTTTTAAGAATTTGGCCAAAACGAGAATCCAAAGGGAGATCTAGTTTAAAAAATATTTTTAGAGGGCAATAGCTAGATATTTATTATCACGCAAAGCAACGCAATTACACAAGGATCGAATTAGGGCTGTGCGCAAAAGTTTTAGACGGCGCGCCAATCAAAAACAACATTTTCCAAACTTTTTTTTCAAGATAACCTGAGCCTACTTCGGTCAGGGCTAAGCGTCATGGCGTTTGGTGTCCGATTTTGGCCGATTTTTGGCGTTTTAAAAATTTGAAAAATTGGCGTTTATCGTTTGGCGTTCCACGAGAAAATTTTGGCGCACAGCCCTAATTCGGTGAATCTTCGGATGTCTGGAATCGAACCAGTGTTCATTACGATTCTGTACTTCGAAACGAATAGGGCTTTTAGGTACTTCTGGTATTGGTCTGACGAACCGAATAGTAAAGCTAACTGATACCCAAACCGAAAAATAGTACTCAGTTCTTTAGTTAGGTGTTTGCGTGTTTTTGTGTGCAAATCAAAAATTTAAAAAGAAACATGAAGAAATTGAAGTCCCAAAAAGAAAATTCCTGTAGCAATTCTAGCCAACTGTCCATGATTTAAAATTAATATTGTAGAGACTAATCCACGTATTATATCCAAAGGCATTATTATTAGCCAAGGAAGTAATAACCAAGAAAAATGGAGACAAATTCCTAGTAATACTAGCAAGCTTGCAACAATCATTGGAATATAGACACACAAGGCTATTAGTAGGGCTAAGGTGCGTCCTGAAAATAAAAACAGCAAATGAACCGTTTAGAAAAATGGTCTGAAGATGGGATTGACCATTCCATTCTGTGATATGTTTTAATCTGCCCATTTTGAAAAAAAACATCCTCTTGATGTTTAAATCATTAATACCATTTTATGCTTGGCCCTTTTATAATGACCGTTCTGAAATTTAAAATTTTTAGCAGGGGTTGTTGGCGACCGGTTATTAAACTATACTAACGGTTTTCTATTAATCCCAATTTTTAAATCCTGTTTTCAGTTTTAGTTTAAAACTAATTTTTAAAAAAGAAATCACTCATTTTATCATTTTTAAAATATCATAAAACCGGGAGCAGGCCAGTATACCGCCGCCCAATATACCGCCGCCCATTATACCGCGGGCCCAGTATACCGCGGGCCCGTTATACCGCCGCCCAGTATACCGCCGCAAAAATTTTTTATTATTTTGGCGGGGGATGTTAAATAGTGACGGGGGATGTTGTTCCAATGACCCCCGTTGACGGACTAACATCCCCCGTCACTTGTTAACATCCCCCGTCATTGGGTCAACATCCTCTGCCATTGGAACAACATCCCCCGTCACTATTTTACATCACCCGTCATCGGGTCAACATCCCCCGTTGGCGGACCAACATCCCCCGTCACTATTTAACATCCCCCGCCAAAATAATAAAAAATTTTTGCGGCGGTATAATGGGCGGCGGTATAATTGGCGCGGTATACTGGGCGGCGGTATATTGGGCGGCGGTATAATGGGGTGTACCCCATAAAACCTTTAATTATGGCAAGCAACACCCAAATTTTTACTTTTAAAATTGATCGCTAACAACCCTATTTTTAATTTAACTATTTTTCAACCGATATTTTTTTCAAAAAGTTAATTTTAGAGGTTATTAGTTAAGTCAGCAAAAAATTCCATTTTTAAAATTAACATTTTAAAAGGCTTTTTAATGTTAATAAATTAGTCACACATTCAGAAACTTGGCTCTTTCTTAATGTTTTCCTTTTCCTTAAACAATAGAAAAATAGCCAAACCAGTTTTTTTTGTTTTCTGTTAATTTATGGCAACAATGGCTTTTACCTTTTTTATTTGTTTTTTCTAATGAGTTTTTCGGAAACAAAAAATCGAATTTTTTGTTTTGGCGTTTTAACGCCACACAGTTTTTTGCGCACCCCGTGACTTTTAATAATTAATTAATTTGTTTAATAAATACGCCGGACCTCATTATAAAATACTCCTTGAGGATGAAAAAATCGTGTACCTTATAATGAGTGGTTCTTAAACAGAGGGTATCTTATTAGAAACAATTTTTTGATAATATAAAAATGTTTTCCATCAAAGGGATTCGAACCCACGACCTTCTGACAGTGAAAATCCAAACACATCCGACTTAACCAAAAAGACAACTACTGGTTAACTAAATTTAAAAAATGCCACATAAACTTAGGTTTATCCGTTGTGTATTTAAAAACGAGATTAGACTGTCACTATTTTAAAAATTCCAAAAAATTCCTCTCACCTCCAGCAGCATATTTCATTTCCTCGGTATACATTCCCAAAGAACAATGATAATTTGAACTGTCCAAAACCTCAATAAAAGACCCGTTCCCAAAAGGGACTTTAATATGTTGATTGATTTTGTCTTGAGCTTCTAATTGACAATTTTGATAAATTGGAACGTCTCCATTAGTTGCTGTCTCTTGTAATGCCCAAGCAGCTAATATAGCTAATAAGGCGTAGAGAATCTTTGAAATTATTAATGAATTTGAGAGAGGGTTTTTCATGTATGTTAGGTCTGTTCGCCTTTTTTCGATTAGGTATTGTAGGATTTTTTGGGTTAGAGTTTTGTGGCCACTCGACTTTGGACATTCCGTTAGCTTGAAAAATTTGGAAAATTGTATTTTTTCTGATCTTTTAAAATTTGAATGACCATCCAAAAATCATATGAGTTAACGGATGATCCCAGAACCATTGGTCGCAGGGCCATAACCCAGAAAAATGACCCTCCTCAACGTTGATCACCCAATTCCAACTTTATGCGTTTATGGGACGTATCTTTTTTTGAATTTTTGGAAATTTAAGAAATTAAAATTTTTTAAAAATTTCGAAAAAATTTAAATTAAATAAAAGCAATAAATCCCAACCAAAGTATAAAGTCCAATCAAAAAAGCTCCAGGCGTCAATCCACAACAGCAACAATGCCGAACGTGAACTTCACATTTTGGAGCAGGCATTCTCCAAAAAAATTATTTTTTTTTGGATTTTTCTCACCAAAAAATTGATTTCAGAGAAGAAGAGTTATAGTGGCAACAAAACAAAAACAACCAGTCACAACAACCAGTCAACAACTAAATGGAGAGGAGAGAAGTAAAAATGCGCGAAAAAAGAAGAAAAATGTGTGAAAAAGAACGAATGTATTGAGAGAAAAGTTAAAGAGAACGGCGAGTTGTTGTGACAACAACACAACCTGACGACTCTTTTCTGAGCAAATATGTGCGCAATTAATTTTTGAAAAAATGGAATCGAAAAATTAAAAACGCCAAAAATGGCGCACATCCGCAGACAGTTAACGACAATAAGCGGTGTGCGCAAAAAAGTAAAAACGCCAAAACTAAAATTTTTAAAAGTAGAAACGGCAAGCTATAAAATATCGAAATTGTTGAAACTACATATGTATAGGGAATTGTAGTTTAAATTGATGGTACTTATACAATGCGTGGTGTGGTCCCATTCATTGTGGTGCCACCTCTCCCCCCTTGTATCTTAATTTAGGTATGTGAATTTAGGTGTATGTATATTTTTTGTTTTTTACTCATGGGGTTCTCTTGTACAAAAAATATAGAAAAAATGCCTAGAGAATAAAACGCCAAAAAAACGCAAAAAACGCCAATTTCCCTTGCGCACAGCCTTGTAGCCTATTGCCCAACAGTTAGCGTGATGCTGAAGGAATACTACCAATTTTCGGAAAACAATCATTACCACACACACAAAAATAGTTTTGATATACTTCCCTATTTAATAAAGTGTTAATGATTGTGTTTAGTCAAGAAAAAAAATTTATGGAGAGGAGCGGAAATATTTAAAAATAAATTTTCGAAAATAAATTTTTTTTAAAAGACCTAGACCCAATTTTTAATAAAAAAATTAATTTACTCTCGTCTTATTTTTCAAGTGGAAAAATAATTAATTTAATAAAAAAGGAAAAAATTATTTGAACTAGAATGGAATTTATTGAAAATTAATTGGGAGAATTTAGGGGAAATTGTGGGGGAAATTGTGGGGGAAATTGAGGGAAATTTTTTTATAAAATGTTACTTAAATTAATTTTATTTTAATTTTTAGTCTTAAAATAATTGATTTAATTTTAAAAATTATTTCAATTTAAAAATAATTAAATTTCAAAACCCTTGAAAAAAATGGAAAAGGAAAGGCCGAAAAAGGAACAAAAAATTTTTTCTCAGAAAAGAAGTGTGAAAATACGTAATGAAATAAGAGACTTGATATCAAGATATAGAAAAATCTATCACCGTCCTTCGGGGATGGGGACCAACCCTAGTCCATACTATGGAGTACTTTGTTCCAGTGACTTAGAAGGTCTCTTGTATTATATTTAATCAATTTTGCTTTAGAACACTCGCCTCCAGCTATTTTAATGCCTTCTAGACCTGCTTGAAAATTTTGCGTATTTTTGTTTATTATTTTTGTTGATTATTGATTTTCAAGTAGACTCCATGGGTTGGGGTCATAAGGGCGCGGGGCCACTAGGGCGCCAGCACTAGAAATTGACACTTAGGCGAAACCGAAATTTATGAAAATTTTCTCAAATTTCTTTAACATCATTGACTACCTCGTCCAGAAATTTCAGAATTTTTCATCGAATACTTCTAAGTTATAGTCGATAAACCGCGAAAAATTAGGGTTTTTTCGGAAAATCAACATTTTTGGCCACAATTTCCGAAATTTTTGATCAAAAATTCTGAAATTTTTGGAGAACATAGATAAAGGCATGAGAGTTATTATTGCAAAATTTTATCTTTTTTGATAAGCAACTCACTGTTTTATAAGCTCGCGCCCTAATGGCCCAGTCTCTTCTAGACCTGCTTGAAAATTTTGCGTATTTTTTGTTTATTATTTTTGTTGATTATTGATTTTAAGGAGACTTCATGGTTTAACAGGCTTTTTTGATAAGTACATTCACGTTCAATTATACAGTCGGTCTTCAAATTATTGCATTCTTTAAAAGTCTCCAAAGACTTTTTCTTTATTTCATTAGAACTACGTCGTGAAACAGACCTTTCATAATTCAAATTTAACCCTTTCAAATTCTTATTTATGCAAAATATTGATCAGTTAACTATTCATCTTTTAGACATTTTGAAATTTTAATTCGCTGAGACCTTTTGACTTAAAAAAACCTTTTGAGGGACACGCCCACATTGTCGCGCGGCCACATTGTCGCCGAGGCATAACTTGCTAAAAAATTTCTGGCCCTTATCAATTTTGGTACCAAACTCTTTAGCTCGATGAGAGGAATCGTTTAATACTAAATTTGAAAAGATTCGGAAATCTTAAAGCAAGTTATAGCTCGCCGACAATGTGGCCGCGCGACAAAGTGGGCCGAACCCACCTTTTGAATAAGACAATTTTGGCATAATGTCTATTTATTTAATAGATAATATAAAAGACATAGAAAGGAACTTGACGTTTTTTTGTCTTCTTTTTTAAAGTTTGTATTATTTTTTCATCTTCTTTTAATTTTTCTTGTTTTTTAGAAATTTAAAAGGCTTTAAATTATGAAATTGTCTGCTCTACCATTCTACTTGTGCCTATGATAAGATGAGATGGAGGAGTTGATTTCTTCGTTCGTTGTTGACAAATTCTGGTTCCTAAATGATTAACTGTTTCATGTTGCGAGGTTTTCTTTTTAATTTTTGGGGTTTTAAAATACTTCTTGTAGGGTTTTTGCCACCCCCTTAGAAATGTATCAGGGATGGGTCGGGTTGCCCGAAACGAAATGTTTTTTAGACTCGGAGAGAATTATGAAAACTCGGTCTGGAGTTCTTCAAAAAATTCGAAATCTGTCGTTTTGGCCTCCAAAATTTTGCCGGGCACCCACATGAATTTTTTAAACCGACCCATCCCTTGTACATTTCGGGTATGCAATAATTTATAGCCCACGTTTTGGCGTGTAATGATTTTACGCTTGTAACGTTCGATTCTAAATTTGTTGGGTACCTATTGGGGTAGTCAATTTAATTTTTCGGAATATGATGAGAAGGACATTCTTTTCCTCTATTACACAATAATGTAAATGTAGACAGGATTAATTTTCAAATTAGGTTATAAAAACGTTTATGGCTTAGGGCACCCTTTTATATAAATGTGTGCTTGTACGAGAAAATGCCCTTCTCTACATTTCTGCAAAAAAAAATAAAATTATTTGGGAAAATCGTTCGGGGGATATTTAAACGTCCATAAACGTTATCAGCGTTTTAACTCTATCACACATTTCCGCAGCACTTTGGATGGCTTTTACTAGGGTACCACCTCGAGCCTTCGAGATCGGGGTTTGCCGGGGTAGAGCCTTCGGTGTTTGGGTCGGGGTTTTTGCCCAAAAAATCGTCGAGGTACCCTATTTTTAGAAACAAAAAACCTATTTTTAATCTGCGAAAAAGTTGGGCGAAAAAAGAAACCCGCGACAAAGTGTCCTACCCTAACTTGAAAATGAAATAGTAAGGGGATTATAGGAAGAGAGAAAAACCATTTTTTCAAATTCGAAATGGCTTCCTTTTTTTACGTAATGTTTTCGATTACCTCTGTTCCATTCTAAGATTTTTAAATTTTTTCACCTGATCTATTAAATTAATTTTTTTTCAGATACAAAACATTGAATTTTACTATGATTCTTCAATTGGTAATTCTTGCGTTCGTACCCCCCACCCTTTTTCTTTCCTCAAAGTATTAAAAAATGGTCAGCTAATCTTAGGTTATAGAACTCGTCGAGATGTGTCGAATGACACCAAAATCAAGACCCGGTCTTAACTTTAGGCCGAGATACAGACCCTCGATTATTGAAAAATAAAAGGGTGGACCAAGCTCATTTTTGGTCTAAAAATGCGATTAAACAAATAATAGTTAATTCGAAATAGCTTGTCGAGCTGATTCGAATGGCACAAAGTTAAGACCTGGACTTGATTTTGGTATCATTCGACACAGCCCCACGAGTTCTAAAACCTTCTTAGGTTTTAGAAACGACTGACCATTTTTTAATACTTTGAGGATGAAAAAAGGTGGGGGGTACGAACGCAAGAATTACCCTTCAATTTCTTTAATTATGTCAAAAAGGTGGATTTAAATAATGTCAATGCTTTTCTAACTTGTGTGAACAATGGACTATCAACAAGGTTTAGTTTAAACTTTGGATTTTGGTTTTCCAAAAAGTTAAAGTGCCTTATCTAGATTTTATTGGAAGTTTTTTCATTTTCTCCGATTGGGTTGGGAGACCAAGCAATCCATTATCCGATGAGGTTCCCTGCTTTTTATTTGGGATCGGCTCAAGCATTTATCCTTTTCTGTGAGTTCTAGGTACATAGCTTTTAGAATGCGGCGCTTAATTTATGGTCACATGATTGTGGGATATGCTAAATTTATAGTCCAATTTGTGTGATTTGAGTTTAGTTTATTTAAAAGTTTTACAATCTTCCAGCAATCCCGTATTATTAGTCATGTTAAGAATTTACCCCTCGGATCGTAGATAAAAATTTTCTGGGGTTTAAATTTTTTGTATTCAAAAATTCTTTTAACTTTTTACTTTTAAATTTAGGTAGAGTTGTGAAAAACTTTAATTGCTTTTTACTGTATTTGCACAACCTCAATTGCTGTCTGTGCTGCTGTTGGTGGATTTTTTGCAAGTTTAATTTTAAATTTTTTGGTTATTATTAACTAACATGGGAACATTGTTTACTGTACGTGTAAATTTGATAGATTTTGGGTACCATTTGATAGAGGACCTTCGACTTCCTATTGCGAAGTGCTGTTTTATTACAAAATGGCTGCGTCGAATTATTGCCAATCAAAATGTTTTAGGGTAAAATTAGTTTCGAGGTAATAGACTCCGATCGTTTCAAATATATTATTCCGGGTATTTTAACTTATAGGGGTAATTTGACTGGACCGATTTTGCCCAAAATATGGCTCCGAGACTCAACCGTGACTCAATCCACTACCCTAGTGAAAGTTATCTTGTTGGTTTTTTGCATGAGAAATCCTAAATCAAAAAAATCCCCTTAACTCAGACTCGGCTCAAAGTCATTTTGTAAGAAACCGGATATCATTTTGTAATAGCAAGTCATTAGTCCTCTATCGAATGGTACCAAAATAAATATCGAATTGGCACTGGAAATAAAGGTGGCACGACGTTTCGACAACAGATGTTTTTCAGTATAGACATAGTTAAAAATCCTCCTTTTTTCTAAAAAGTACAAGAAATACAGGATCAAATCCCAAATATGGTATAAAAATTTTCCGGACCCTGATCCCAGACTAGTGCTGGACCTGATCTGGCCGGATTTCTCCGAATTAATACGGTTTGATAAGTCCATTGTCGAAACATGTTGTCGAAAGGTTCATTGTTGAATTCGGACAAATTATATGTCAATCGAGAGGGCTAGTCGATCTGACTCGAATGACATCAAAATTTCGATTGGCCGACTTTTGCGGCCCGTACACTTGCGGCCCAGACATTTGCGGCCCCGACACTTGCGGCTCGCCCCCATTTTGACACTTGCGGTCCCGACACTTGCGGCTAAGTAATTTTCGGCGCAGACATTTGCGGCTATCAACTTGAGGCCCAGACACTTGCGGCCCAGACTATTGCGGTTTTGACATTTGAGGCTCCCCCCTATTGTGACATTTGCGGCCCCGACATTTGCGGCCATGATTAAAAAATCAAGTAAATTAAAATAAAAAATACTAATTTATCGTTCAATAAATCACGTATAGTATCCAAGTCTATTCTCCTTGGCATCATAATCCGGAAAATCCGGAACTCAGAATTTTTTAGACCCGGATCCGGACCAGAGATGGCCGAAATTTCGTTTCATTTCGTTTCGATATTTCGTGACCTTT
>JARQAB010000011.1:475000-600000 GCA_036172955.1 Meloidogyne arenaria
TTTGAGACAAAAGATCAAAGATTACGGCTTATACGCTACACCTCATAATGCCTGAGGCAAAATGATTTAGCGATGGACATTTCCCTGTTCACTCGCCGTTACTGGGGGAATCCTGTTTAGTTTCTTTTCCTCCGCTTACTGATATGCTTAAGTTCAGCGGGTGCTCTCGACTGAGTTCAGGTCAAAGTTGCTTGATTTTTGCAGTTATATTTATACAATTAGGACAAACAACAACCCTCTTAAAATATAAAGCATCAATAGCATATATAAATTAAAGCTTTCGCTTTAAAAGAAAATGACCCTGAACCAGACGTAGCAAAGGGTTTGACCCCAATGCGGCAATATGCGTTCAAAACTTTTGTGCTCAAGGTTTCTGCAGTTCGCACAAATTATCGGAGTTTGCTGCGTTCTTCATCGATCCACGAGCCGAGTGATCCACCGATAAGGCTTAAAATTTTCGTTTTTTTTAAATGTAGAGAAAAAAAGTGTGCTGGCGTCCTCACTTAAGAGGCTCATTAAGTCTTAAACTCATTATAGAGTCCTAACATGTCACCACATATACAGCCACGGACGTTCACAACTGTATCAGCAACACTTAGACACCAGCGACAGCCGTTTCACAACGATCACTTCATTGCGAATTCAAATTTGAACATCACATAAAGTAATGATCCAGCAGCAGGTTCACCTACAGCTACCTTGTTACGACTTTTGCCCGGTTCAAGCCACTGCGATTAAATTGGTTTCCATCAAAGTAATTTAGAAAAATTAAATCAACGGTCCCCAAATTTCTCGAAATGGCTCAGTCCCGGGCAGCGACGGGCGGTGTGTACAAAGGGCAGGGACGTAATCAACGCGAGCTGATGACTCGCACTTACTTGGAATTCCTCGTTCACGGAAAATAATTGCAATTTCCGATCCCAATCACGGCAAATTTTCAATGGTTTACCCGCCCCTTTCGGGGTAGGACAAGCACGTTGATTTTGCCAGTGTAGCGCGCGTGCAGCCCCGGACATCTAAGGGCATCACAGACCTGTTATTGCTCAATTTCTTTCGGCTGAACACCGCAAATCCCTCTAAGAAGCTGTATACACGTAAATTATGTACCAGCTATTTAGTAGGTTAGAGTCTCGCTCGTTATCGGAATAAACCAGACAAATCACTCCACGAACTAAGAACGGCCATGCACCACCATCCACTGAATCATGAAAAAGCTATCAATCTGTCAATCCTCACAGTGTCCGGGCCGGGTGAGTTTCCCCGTGTTGAGTCAAATTAAGCCGCAGGCTCCACTCCTGGTGGTGCCCTTCCGTCAATTCCTTTAAGTTTCAGCTTTGCAACCATACTTCCCCCGGAACCGGAAGACTTTCGTTTCCGGGAAGCTCCCCACCAAGGCAATATAATTTCCATCGGCGGATCGCTAGTTGGCATCGTTTACGGTCAGAACTAGGGCGGTATCTGATCGCCTTCGAACCTCTGACTTTCGTTCTTGATTAATGAAGACATTCTTGGCAAATGCTTTCGCTGTAGTTTGTCTGGCCACGGTCCAAGAATTTCACCTCTCACGGGGCCATACAAATGCCCCCGTTTGTCTCTGTTAACCATTATCTCAGTCCGTAAAACCAATAAAACTGAACCGAAATCGTTTTCTATTATTCCATGCACGATCATTCAAGCGAAAACGCCTGTTTGAAGCACTCTGATTTGTTCAAAGTAAACTTGCAATGCCTGTTAAGAATCCTGTTAAGGACTCAAAACCGAACATTACGATAAATCGATAACACCCAGAAACACCCGGAGGGTTCCAGGGTACCGATACGAATCCAACTACGAGCTTTTTAACCGCAGCAATAATTCTATGTATTAGCAGAGCTGGAATTACCGCGGCTGCTGGCACCAGACTTGCCCTCTGCTTGATACTCGTTAAAGGGTTTAAATTGTACCCATTCCGATGACCGGCCTCAAAGAGAACGGTCTCGTTATTTCTCGTCACTACCTCCTCGAGCCGAGAGTGGGTAATTTGCGCGCCTGCTGCCATCCTTAGACGTAGTGGCCATTTCTCAGGCCCCTTCTCCGGAGTCGAACCCTGATCCTCCGTTATCCGTCACCACCACGGGAGTCGATTATGCTCCCGTCAAGTTGATAAAGTGGACGCTTGAAAGACACGCCGCCGGCACAAGGCCATGCGGTCAGCTTAGTTATTCTGAGTCAACAAGAAGCAGCCGAAGCCGCGTGGTTTTGTTCTAATAAATGCGCTTTTCCGAGAGGACAAAGCTTTGGTGCATGTATTAGCTCTAGCTTTTCCACAGTTATCCATTTAGATAATCAAGATCAAGTAAATCATGGCCATTGTAATGAGCCGTTCGCGGTTTCTCGTTAAAACGATTAAACTTATACATGCATGGCTTAATCTTTGAAATGAACACATCAGTTCAGGCAGGATCAACCAGATATCTCGTAGATCCAGGTAAAATCTCGTAGATCCAGGTAAAGATAGATCCTCGTAGATCCAGGTATCTCGTAGATCCAGGTAAAATCTCGTAGATCCAGGTAAAATTCACTCACGAAATCTGAGAGTAACATTTACCCAGAAAAGCGTTAAGCTGCACAATAAAATAGTGCATTCAGTCGGCGCCAGAACGACACACGAGGCGAGACAGATTTGGTCTCACAACCAATCTCGGTTCACTTGCTGGCTTTACGAAACACTCAAAAAAGTGCATCGAACCGACCGATTGCTCGTCTTGCCAATTCAGCAATGAATTGGCATAAAATTAAGATCCTTCAACAAGGACGCTTCGTCTCAACACAAAATATCAACTTTTCACTTCACCAATTCAGCCCAGAGGCTACATTTAGTATGAAATTTTTTTCTCTTTCATCGAGATTCAACCGCTAATCAATTTTCAGCCGGGAAATTCAACATCTTCCCATATGCAATAAGATGTGCACCTAGATGTTGCCATTTCCTCAGATTTTCCGCGAGCTAGAGCATATCCACGAAGCATTGTCCTACTTAATCCGTTAATCCATTCGCAGCGCCTTAGAATGATGATAAATCGATTTAAAACGGTTAAAAATCAAAGTTGAACATTTGAGTCTTCAGATTGTACCATAAACAAGTTGATTGGATGATAAGAATTTGCATCAAAAGGCACCAAGAAGCCCGGAAGGACTTGAGATATGCTACGTCGAGAATTATTTATTTTCCTATACATTCTTCTTTCCCATTTCCTGTGCAAACAACCACTTTATTTTACAATTCGCAAGCACACAGCCACTTTTTCATTTTCCTCAACAAACAACCACTTTTCTAATATAATATGAGTCGAGGCGAAAAGAGAAATGGACCAAATGCAACCCCTAGCTATGCGCCGTCAAGAGAAAAATAAATAGAAAGAGAATTAAGCAAGAAAGAAAACAAAAAGTGGCCGTAGAATTAGTAAAAGTGGTTGTTTAAATAGTATTAGTCGTTATTTAAATGAATTATTGAAAGTAATGAATTATTGAAACAATTTTTGAAAAATTTGGGCATGACCCCTTCGCACAGTATTATTTAATGTGAATTTTTAAAATATTTGAGCAACGCGTGTTCCATACTAAATTTAAAATAAGATTTTTTTGAATACAAAGCCATTATTATAACGATTTTTGGAAAAAACCGGCATGACTCCTCCACACATTGTAGTATCATTTTGTTTAAATTAATTGTAATAATATGTATTTATATTTTTCTTGTATTTTTGTAAATGTTTTTAACCGTGCTTATCCATTGGTATATAATTTTATAAAATATTGTATGCTGATTTGTCTTTAAATGTGTAAGCAATAATGTATTTGATAATTATTTATTAATGTATATATTGTATGTATTTTTCATGTGTGATCTCCTTCAAACTAATAGCCCCGCTTTTCAAGCTCCTGCTCTGGTATAAAACTACGACAATATATGCATGTGTTGATGTTAGTTTTTGTGTATGTGTATATATAAGTTTTTGTTTTTTGGTGTATTGTTTTACTGTGTATTTTTTCGTATAATCTGAATATATGCATATTGTTTGTATCGTATTTCATTCCTTAGTTTTAATTAAGTAGTATGTATGTATCCAAAACTGAAATAAAGATCCATATACAACTTTAATTTTTGAGGAACAAAGCTACAATTAGAATGTACTGTTTAGAATGTTTTAAGGATTTTTTAAAACTATAAATTGCCAAATAATCTCAATAGATATCAAAAGTTGATATTTATGTTAATACCTTCTACCTATTATTCCTTTTACGTTCATTTTCGACATTTTTTACCACCGACCGAAATTAAAAAGTTATAAGACTTCAAAGTTTCCCTCACTTTTCTTAAAGAGAAAATACTCTTTTCGCTTATTGGAGAACAATGTACTCCGTTGCTCCATTTAATGCGGATTAAAAAAAGGAGAGAAAGGGCAGAGACGCCGTTCCATTTTCTCTTCCCCTATTCTTTTTCTCCTTCTTTAATCCGCCACTTCGTCCAAAGTTGTCGAAACTGAATAATTTTGATACCATTCGACTCAGAATAAAGAGGCGAATCAGAATGACTATAATATCCGAATTTCTACCCCGAATTCGACTTGGTCGAATTCGGGTCCGGGGTTCGAAATAAACAAATATAAGCTCATATTCGTGATCAGCATGGTCGATTACCTATATAAAATTATTTTCAGAAAAAATAGTAATTTTTGAGGTTTTTAAGGTGTCTCCCCAATTCTGCACCATTACCCAAAAATTAGGAAAAAACCGGTAATAGTGAAACTTACTGGTCCCTAGAAGAAAAAATAAGCAAAAAGTGCATTTTTTGACATTAAACGCATTTTTGACATTAAACCGAATTTGACATTAAACGAAAGTATGATCAATTAAATATAAGTTTGGAATAAAAGATAAAACCTCAAACAAATCAATCAGAATTTCGTCGAAAGGTGTCGAAACATAATTTTTCAAGTTAGCACTACAATCTTAATTTTCGAATTCCAAACCGTTTTGACCTGATCGAATTCGAGTCCGGGATACAAAAAAAAACTCAATCAACTACTGGAATCTCAAAAACATCGAAAAGCAGTTCCTCATTTCTCTAGGGACCAACCAGTAATCTTCACTATAGCCTAGACCTCTTAACACCAGATTTTGGAACATTTACTAAAAATTCACTCGTATTAACATAAATTTAAATTCAACTTTCGACTCTCCTCCCGAAAATTACTGAGGAACCCCCTACTTAATTCTTCAATATTAAACCAAAAAATATAAAATAAAACTTGCACAATACCAACAACAGCCGCGCAGGAAGCAATTGATGTTGCGTAGTTACAGTAAAGAGTAATTGAAGTTTTTTAAACATTACCTAAATTTGAAAAAGTAATGTATAAAAAAATCATTTTTGAATACAAAATTGGGCAAAAAAATTCAAAAAATTCACTGAAAATTTTCTTAGCGGCCTAACTGCACTTTAGCAACGTGATCTAAAAATCGATGATTTATATGTCATTCGAAAGAGCTCGGCGAGCTGAGGAATGAAGTATAATTTGCATTTTCGAATTTTTCACCCCCAAAAAAGTGCTTGGTCCCCCCTATGGTTTTTGATTTTCGAGGACTCATATCTCGGCCCATAGTTGAGTCCGCGGAAAAATTTTGGTGGCATTCGACTCAGCTCGCCGAGCTCTTTCGAATGACATATAAATCAGCGATTTTTAGATCACGTTGCTAAAGTGCAGTTTAGCCTTCTTAGCTACGGGCCTATAGTCACAATGCAGAAAGTCTGACAATACTCCAGCTATTTGAGGAATAACATATGAATTTTGGCATTAATCGAATTTAAAATGGATACTTATAAAAGGCCAAAATTAATATAAACAAGCTAATGAATATATGCTTGGCATGCCCTGAAAGCCTTAGATAATCCCCCCTCATACATAGGGATCGTATTTTAAAAACGAGATAGCAGTATAGCCCAGAACTTTCCCTAAAAATGAAATGACATGGTAAACGATTTTTTTGAATTAAAAAGCAGCGGGTAACTTTTTGAACACTCATAAGATTGAACACTCATAAAATACTCGAGCACCGACGGCACCAGAACGACACACGAGGCGAGACAGATTTGGTCTCACAACCAATCTCGGGTCACTTGCTGGCTTTACGAGACACTAAAAAGTGTTGCTGGCTTACGAGACACTAAAAAGTGTTGCTGGCTTTACGAGACACTAAAAAGTGCATCGAACCGACAGATTGCTCGTCCTGCCAATTCAGCAATGAACTGGCATAAAATTCAGATCCTTCAACGAGGACGCTTCGTCTCAACACAAAATATCAACTTTTCACTTCACCAATTCAGCCCAGAGGCTACATTTAGTATTAAATTTTTTTCTCTCATCTCGAGATTCACGCTAAACATTTTTCAGTTGGGAAATTCAACATCTCACCATATGCAATAAGATTTGCACCTAGATGCTGCCATTTCACCACCTTTTCCGCGAGCTAGAGCATATCCGCAAAGTATTGGCCTACCTAATCCGCTAACATCCACAGCGCCTTAGAATGATGATAAATCGATTTAAAACGGTTAAAAATCAAAGTTGAACATTTGAGTCTTCAGATTGTACCATAAACAAGTTGATTGGATGATAAGAATTTGCATCAAAAGGCACCAAGAAGCCCGGAAGGACTTGAGATATGCTACGTCGAGAATTATTTATTTTCCTATACATTCTTCTTTCCCATTTCCTGTGCAAACAACCACTTTATTTTACAATTCGCAAGCACACAGCCACTTTTTCATTTTCCTCAACAAACAACCACTTTTCTAATATAATATGAGTCGAGGCGAAAAGAGAAATGGACCAAATGCAACCCCTAGCTATGCGCCGTCAAGAGAAAAATAAATAGAAAGAGAATTAAGCAAGAAAGAAAACAAAAAGTGGCCGTAGAATTAGTAAAAGTGGTTGTTTAAATAGTATTAGTCGTTATTTAAATGAATTATTGAAAGTAATGAATTATTGAAACAATTTTTGAAAAATTTGGGCATGACCCCTTCGCACAGTATTATTTAATGTGAATTTTTAAAATATTTGAGCAACGCGTGTTCCATACTAAATTTAAAATAAGATTTTTTTGAATACAAAGCCATTATTATAACGATTTTTGGAAAAAACCGGCATGACTCCTCCACACATTGTAGTATCATTTTGTTTAAATTAATTGTAATAATATGTATTTATATTTTTCTTGTATTTTTGTAAATGTTTTTAACCGTGCTTATCCATTGGTATATAATTTTATAAAATATTGTATGCTGATTTGTCTTTAAATGTGTAAGCAATAATGTATTTGATAATTATTTATTAATGTATATATTGTATGTATTTTTCATGTGTGATCTCCTTCAAACTAATAGCCCCGCTTTTCAAGCTCCTGCTCTGGTATAAAACTACGACAATATATGCATGTGTTGATGTTAGTTTTTGTGTATGTGTATATATAAGTTTTTGTTTTTTGGTGTATTGTTTTACTGTGTATTTTTTCGTATAATCTGAATATATGCATATTGTTTGTATCGTATTTCATTCCTTAGTTTTAATTAAGTAGTATGTATGTATCCAAAACTGAAATAAAGATCCATATACAACTTTAATTTTTGAGGAACAAAGCTACAATTAGAATGTACTGTTTAGAATGTTTTAAGGATTTTTTAAAACTATAAATTGCCAAATAATCTCAATAGATATCAAAAGTTGATATTTATGTTAATACCTTCTACCTATTATTCCTTTTACGTTCATTTTCGACATTTTTTACCACCGACCGAAATTAAAAAGTTATAAGACTTCAAAGTTTCCCTCACTTTTCTTAAAGAGAAAATACTCTTTTCGCTTATTGGAGAACAATGTACTCCGTTGCTCCATTTAATGCGGATTAAAAAAAGGAGAGAAAGGGCAGAGACGCCGTTCCATTTTCTCTTCCCCTATTCTTTTTCTCCTTCTTTAATCCGCCACTTCGTCCAAAGTTGTCGAAACTGAATAATTTTGATACCATTCGACTCAGAATAAAGAGGCGAATCAGAATGACTATAATATCCGAATTTCTACCCCGAATTCGACTTGGTCGAATTCGGGTCCGGGGTTCGAAATAAACAAATATAAGCTCATATTCGTGATCAGCATGGTCGATTACCTATATAAAATTATTTTCAGAAAAAATAGTAATTTTTGAGGTTTTTAAGGTGTCTCCCCAATTCTGCACCATTACCCAAAAATTAGGAAAAAACCGGTAATAGTGAAACTTACTGGTCCCTAGAAGAAAAAATAAGCAAAAAGTGCATTTTTTGACATTAAACGCATTTTTGACATTAAACCGAATTTGACATTAAACGAAAGTATGATCAATTAAATATAAGTTTGGAATAAAAGATAAAACCTCAAACAAATCAATCAGAATTTCGTCGAAAGGTGTCGAAACATAATTTTTCAAGTTAGCACTACAATCTTAATTTTCGAATTCCAAACCGTTTTGACCTGATCGAATTCGAGTCCGGGATACAAAAAAAAACTCAATCAACTACTGGAATCTCAAAAACATCGAAAAGCAGTTCCTCATTTCTCTAGGGACCAACCAGTAATCTTCACTATAGCCTAGACCTCTTAACACCAGATTTTGGAACATTTACTAAAAATTCACTCGTATTAACATAAATTTAAATTCAACTTTCGACTCTCCTCCCGAAAATTACTGAGGAACCCCCTACTTAATTCTTCAATATTAAACCAAAAAATATAAAATAAAACTTGCACAATACCAACAACAGCCGCGCAGGAAGCAATTGATGTTGCGTAGTTACAGTAAAGAGTAATTGAAGTTTTTTAAACATTACCTAAATTTGAAAAAGTAATGTATAAAAAAATCATTTTTGAATACAAAATTGGGCAAAAAAATTCAAAAAATTCACTGAAAATTTTCTTAGCGGCCTAACTGCACTTTAGCAACGTGATCTAAAAATCGATGATTTATATGTCATTCGAAAGAGCTCGGCGAGCTGAGTCGAATGAAGTATAATTTGCATTTTCGAATTTTTCACCCCCAAAAAAGTGCTTGGTCCCCCCTATGGTTTTTGATTTTCGAGGACTCATATCTCGGCCCATAGTTGAGTCCGCGGAAAAATTTTGGTGGCATTCGACTCAGCTCGCCGAGCTCTTTCGAATGACATATAAATCAGCGATTTTTAGATCACGTTGCTAAAGTGCAGTTTAGCCTTCTTAGCTACGGGCCTATAGTCACAATGCAGAAAGTCTGACAATACTCCAGCTATTTGAGGAATAACATATGAATTTTGGCATTAATCGAATTTAAAATGGATACTTATAAAAGGCCAAAATTAATATAAACAAGCTAATGAATATATGCTTGGCATGCCCTGAAAGCCTTAGATAATCCCCCCTCATACATAGGGATCGTATTTTAAAAACGAGATAGCAGTATAGCCCAGAACTTTCCCTAAAAATGAAATGACATGGTAAACGATTTTTTTGAATTAAAAAGCAGCGGGTAACTTTTTGAACACTCATAAGAGGAAGGTTACAAATTTGCTCCATGTTTGCAATTCTAGCTATAAGACCCAATTAAGCATCTGCAGTTATTATAATACGGCCTAGTACTAGTACAAAACAGCCCCACATATTTCAGAAATCGGTAAAAGTAAGGATAACCTGTCCACGGAAAAAACGAGCAAAAAGTGCATTTTTGATATTTTGAGGTTTGCCAATAGGAAACGAATGTAATAAACAACTGAGATTAATCTGACACTTCGCTTCGATCTAAATTGGATGGTATCAAAATTGTTTCAGCCCGCATTGAACTTGCGTTACACTAACATATATAACTCAACCAGCTAAATGAGACGAGTCATTAATAGCTAGTGTCCTAACTATGGTTGCCAAAAAGGAACGGAGGCCCGACCCGAACGGAGGCCCGACTCGAAAACGGCAACCCTAATCCTAACGAAAGATATCGAATCATTCTAAACCCGTAATTGAATCAGTACACCCGATTACTGGCAAACCTCAAAAATGTCGAAAGAACACATTTCACTCGTTTTTCTAGTGATCACCTTCACCTAAACCCGAAAATCAAAAAATTGAAAGAAAACCTTGTAGATTGTTTCATCAATATTTCATCCTTCGTATCAAGAAGGTCACACATCTGATGCCGACACATCAAAATCCTGACAAGATCTGACACATCGAAATACATTCATCAAATTGAAGGGAGGAGTAGGAATAAATTTTTGAAATTTCGAAAAATTTTTGGGAAATTTTGAATTCTAAAAAATGTAAAGAAAATACGAGATTAATCAAATTGTTATGAATAAGGTTGTAGGACGCCCCTAATCAAAGACGGAGATTATTGATTTAAAACCCTAACTAAGACAAACCAGAAAGATGGGCAGTTTGTTGTTGACAAAAATGGAAAACGAAAGAAAGAACCTATGGAATTAAAGAAAAAGAAACACACAAAGAAAAAACTCTGATTCTCTGTAGCAAACTATCTCTAAAATAAATAACGTTATGCCAATGTTTATAGTAAATTAAATTCAAAAGTGTCTACCAATCAATAATTTAAGCGGGCTTAAATTTCCCCAAAAACAAATTTCTTTAGTATGTCATCTAGAACCATCCAAACTTCTCAACAAGATACCTCGAACCAGCCAGAATTGTCTAAATCTAAGTCTTGTTTAGTTACGCTTTGAGAGATTAAGACTTTTTCTTTAATAGTCGACGCTTTGACAAAAATGACATTTTATCCCATTTATTAAAACATTATGCCAAATTAAATTTTTAAATATTTTTTTTCAGTAATTTCATTATTTCCGACTTTTATTCATCTTGTGATATTCTTATCAATCTTATCAAGTCAAATTCCAACCACAAATAATGTCAAATGAGAGGGCAAAGCCTAGAAGAAGTGCAGAAACAGACAGTCGCGATAAACGTTTTCTTGGCAGTATTCAATCAATTTTGGATCCGGAAAGGTCTGTTTCACGTCCTCCTCGTCTCAATGGAGCAAAGAAAAAGTCAGAAACTTTTAAAGAATGCAACAATATTAACGATGCTTTGGAATCTTTAAATTTGTCAAATTCTGAGGTTTGCGTTTCCTTGGCGGATGTTAGTGAGTATTTTTGTTTTTTACTTTTTTTTTAATTTGGGATGCTTAATCTACCCTGGTTATAATGTTTGTTTGGTCTTCCATTTTGGTCTTTACTAGAGTCCGGCAAAATCGCATTCCCGGGATCCCGGAACGGGATTTTTTCAAAATTTTGTACGGGACGGGATCCCGCGGGATTAATCCCGTAAATCCCGGTAATCACGTTTGTCGCTAAAAACTCGGGATTCCGGGACGGGATCCCGTAAAATCCCGTACGGGGTCCCGTCTAGTCTTTACTTTATTTTACCATTTTTGATTCCCCGATCCTCCTCCACATGAATATAGTCCCTCTATTACCACATGCTTCTTTCCCCGTGGAGACGTCTTCAAGTCCAAATTGCCGCCTTTCCTCCCTCAAATTTTTGGGAGTTGTTGGAATAGACTGACTAGATTTTCTTTGGATTCCATATTGATTGGGAACTCCATATTGACTTTTAAATGTCTTCTTTACCCATTAAAAGTCCGCAAATTTTGTCCGCAAGTATTGTCCGCAAGTATTGTCCGCAAAAATAAAAAAAAACTTCCCCCTTTTTTAAATTTATTTAAAAATTTTAACCCAGTTATCAACTTATATTTTAGAATCTTTTCTTCAAAAAAATTCTGGAAATTTAACTGAAAATGATTATTCTAAATTGGCTACCACGCTTTGTGATGCTGCTTTGGAGCAAATTGATATTTATTTTGTTCTTGATTTATGCACTGAATTAATTGGTTTTCTTTTAATTATTTACTTTATTTTAATGATTTACGAAAATATTAACTTTAAAGTTTTTTGTAAATGTCCGCAAAAAATTTGCGGACAAAATTAGCGGACAGTTTATTTTTAGATTTTTCTTTTATCCAGCGTATTTTAATTTTGGTTTGACCTCGACCCCATTTAGCCCCACCTACGAACGACTTCTTTTTCGAACCTGGCCCGTCCACCGACAATCTCAACCCCGACGAACTTTGTCTCTGAACTTGTTGACCTTGATTTTTCATATTCAAGTTAACTGCTTGAATTTGTATGAAAGCAACATTTTAGTACTTAAGTAGATGTTTGTCTTTTAAACCCCTTTTCTAATTTGTTTTTTAATTATGTCAAAAAACAAAGGAAAAATTTCCAAAGAAGGACTAACGATGACTTGAATATTAACTCATTTAAAATTTGTCCGCAAATATTTTTGCGGACATTTGCCAAATTAAGAGTAGCTTTAAATAACAAAATTTTCTATAATTTTAGCCTCTCAACATTTCCAAAATTCATTTTCTGCATGTCTAAAAGAAGCTATAAGAAAATTTTTGGACGAAGAAGAGTCAAACTTGCCAACCCTCCCAACAGTTTTGGCACAACTTTTGGTTAACAAATGGCCCCGAAAATTTAATAGAGCTTTGGAAAGTTCAAATTTGGTTTTGTTTACAATATTTAATACAATAATTGGGTGGATTGGATTTTTGAATGAAATTTGCAAGGTTTTCTTTGAAAATTTTTATTAGAAAGGGGGGGGGGGGGGGGAATTTCCTTCTCAAAAAAAATTTTTTTTGGTCGATTGATAGGAGTTCTTTTCAAAGCCTTTCCCAAAAGTTTCCATAAAAAACGTTGCTAACTTTAAAAATTTTTAACAAAAAAATTTTCCTTGTCATTTAAATTAACGTATTTTTTTTAGAGATTGAGCTGGGTCTGGAACAAGGCCTGGGTTTTTCCTGTCCTCAGAGTCCAGGCCCTGACATTTTTTGACCTTCCTGGGGTTTTCCTGGGCCTTTTCCTGGACTACAGGACCAGGATCCGGCCCAGGTCAATAAATCAAGCCCAGAACTCAGGAAAAGGCCCAGGCTTTTCAAAAATTCCGACTCTATTTTCTTTTTATTTACCCCCAAATTTCATTTCTCTGACTTGTTAATAATTTTTGATACACTTTTTTTTCAAAATGACGACAGAAAATTGTCCATAAATTTGGCTAACAACTAGGTTGGGAACTATCACAAGGAAGAAGTCTAATCGAGTTTTGGATCCAATTCCATATTTCGGGAGGGAGCAAGCCAACTTACCGAAGAGCTATAACCTCGTTCAAAATTGTCGAATCCGGGACACCCTGGTATGGTTCGATGCGCCTCGACAAGCTGAATCTAATCATAACAGGGGGGTGACCCCCCCCTGTTTTGAATGGCTCTGCGTATTATGGCTCTCCGTACTCTCTGACTCACCCTGCTTTTTATATATTTATTTTTTTTATAATTTTTCAATTTTTTCAGAAAAATAATGAATTAGAAGAGAATAATGAAATAAATAAAAATTTATTTTTAAAATGTGTAGAAGGTTTTTTTCAATTTTTTTAAAAATTTTTCTAAAATAAATTTTCTTTAAAGGATTAGCCACTTTTTGCGATTCTGGTCAAAAATCTATATGGTTAAACAGTCCAGAATTATTTGATGATATTTACAATGTTTGTTTTGAATTGTTGGTTAATGATTTAAATAATGTTGTTATTCCGAGGTTTTTTTTTCTTTAAAAATTCTTTTTTAATTTTTTTAAGGGGGGGGGGCATGAGATCTAAGAGGGTTTTTGGTAATTCCTAAATTTGTCCTCTTTTTTCCTCGTTGACTCTTAATGGTTAGGCCTCCTCGGAGCGTTTTATATCGCCAACTGCTTGTAATACCAAACACCCAAAAATGTTTAGAACACCAAAGTTGTTCCAACGACGGGGAAGATTACAACACTTCATGATAAGATATCGGTCCGGGGGGTTATCCTTTAATGGGTAGGTCCCAAAAAAGTCAGGATTTCCTTGGTTCGGATATCGAATTCGGATATTCAGGCATTTCCTTCCATCATATAAATGAAGTCCGCGACTTTATTAAATCCATTAATTTTTTAAAAAGATCATTAAAATGTTCACTTTTAAACCTCTGTTTTCAACAAAGAAAATGGTCACAAGCAAATACCCCAAAATATTTTAATGTTTCAACACAAACAGTTGGGAATGGAAGGTAGTCTTTTTTGAGAGAGAACCAAAAGTTTTTTTTATTTAATCCTTTTTTTAACCCTTTTAAGCAATTTTGATTTTTAAAAATTTTTAAAAAATTAAATTTTCGCTTTAAATCCTTTTGTATGTTCTTGTAATTTAATTTTAATAGAGAGAATTTTTTTTTAATTTTTCAAAATTTTTTCGTTGTCTAATTAAAAATCTGAAAAAAACTTGGAAAAAGTCCAAAAAAATTTCTGCGGATGTCCGCAAGTTTTTTGCGAACATCCGCAAAATTTTTGCGGACAATTTTTGTAGTTCTTATCATTATCTGTATTCTCTCTTAGTTATGTTATCCTTCTACATTTGTTATATTTTTCAAGTTTAGTGCAGTTTTTAATTTTTAAGCTTGGATTTATAGTACAAAGTCGGACTTTACTATAAGATATACCTTCCTCACATTTGAGGAACAAAAACTCCCTTATAATCATATTTATATTAAATAGAGGGTATTGCTTAGGCATCTTTCCCGACACAGTTCTCAACCAAAAAGTATCATTAAATAGAGGTATAAAAATTTTGCGGACAATCCGCAAAAATTTGCGGACAATCTGCAAAAAGTTTTGCGGACTCGAAAATAGTGAAAAATTTTTTTGTCTGTAAAAAAAGTGAGTGCATCTTATAGTGAAGTCCGAATAAATTTACGAAGAATTTTTATCGGGTTATACCTATTTTATTTTCCTAAAATCAATTTACCTTTATTTAATTAATCTAATCTTTACCCTATTTTTATTTTTCTTTTTGAAAAAATTTTGAAAAAAATTCTTTTTTAAGCTCTTTAACTATTTATTTTTTGAAAATAATATTTTTGTGTGTTTAATAAAAAAATCATTTTTTTGGTGAAAAATAAAATTTTAAAGAAAAGGAAAAAAATATGCAACATTTAAGTGATTTATAAAAGAAAAAAAATTGGACAAATAAAAGAGAAGAACAAACACATTTTTAAACAAAAAAACTAGAAAATATAAAGATTAGTTAAAAAATAGAGAGCGGTACTGAAAATTAAAAAAAAATTTGCGGATGTCCGCAAAAATTTTGCGGACATTTTTTGCGGACGTCCGCAAAAGTTTTGCGGACTAAAAAAAATTTTTTTAACTACATCTTAGTGCCGCTCTAGGCCATTAACCTGCATCTATAAAATAGGCATAAATTAGAGATCGTTTACTATAAAAGGGTAAAATACAAATAAATGTAAATTTCTATCATTTTTAGGTGTTAAAACAAAATAAAGAGATCGGGCAAAAATTAAAAACTTTCACGCCAGTTGTTGACTGTGCACATGCTTTGCCTCCCCACAGACCAACCAAATTTTTAAAAAAATTGGGGTACCCGATCTTTAATCGTTGTATAATCTCTTTCTGTTGTATGAACACCTCCAATGTGTTGCCTCGTTGTGTGTTTGATTAACTGTTGGGGGATTAACCCTTTTAAAATCTTGATGTCGCAATGCAATGATGTTAACCCGGCAAATAATACAACGCATTTCTTCACTTCCGCTTTTGTAGAGTGTCTGAAAAAATTTTATTTTGTCAATGTTTTGTTAAAAAATTTAATTTGCGGACGTCCGCAACTTTTTGCGGACGTCCGCAAATTTCTTGCGGATTTTTAAAATTTTTGTGGATTTTATTTCTCTTTTATTTTAAAAATAAATTTCCTTAATATCCACCTGTATCAAAGTAATGGCACAGAGACGACAAAAGACTTGATGTCCGCAAGGGTAAGTTCGAACAGTAGCCCTCTGCGTTAAACAAATACAGCAACGCTCTGAAGCTTCATCAGGGATGTTGCTGTCCATTTCATCTTCTGTAGATTCTTGTTGGAAACGTTCTTTCAGTTTTTCCTGAAAAATTTCCTTGAGGGTTAAAAATTTTTAAAAAATTTTATTTTTGCGGACATCCGCAAAAAATTTGCGGATGTCCGCAAGTTATTTGTAGACATCCGCAAATTTTTTTGCGGACATCAATTTTTAATTTTTTTCTTCGTACTTTTAAAGATTTTGTTTATTTTTTTCCAAATCTCCGCATAGCAACGAGAGAAAATTTAATTTTTATACTTTAATTAAAAATTATTTACAATTCTCTCCATTGTCGTCACTTTTGGTGGTTTTTCCCCTCCACCACCACTATTGGAACGTTTCCACCTGCCAACATTATTGTTGTTGTAATTATTCTCCATAGCTACAATATTATTATTTTCTTTATTAGATTGTCGTCGAGACATTAATTTTCTTTTTGACGGTGTTTCAACAGATTTTTGTGTTGACAATTTTGTTTTTTTGGAGTCATAATCTTGTAAGTGTTGAGATGTTCCCTGTTGGCCTAGTAACTGGAAAAGAAAATTAAAATAAATATATATGTGTAGTTTGTTTTGGTTTTAGACGTGTAAAATATTAATCCAGAAAATGTGTTTAAGGATGGGCAGTCTTTTAAAAAAGGCTTAAAAATAAAACGGCGGACTTCACGGACCTAGAGCTTAACTATAAGATTCGTTTCGTTAATTCAACCGTCATACCAAAATTCGTGCTCGTACTCTCTTGGTACGAAGTACAAGCAAAAAAGGGAAACTTTAGGGTGTACTTTAGGTGCGACCAAAAATGAAGGACTTCCTAGCATTTTCCAACTTAACCAAAAACTGACATTTTTGGAAAATTGACAACTTTTGGGACTGACTACATGAAACACTGCTGGAAAAGGGAGAGATTCTTTTTGACGGTGTTTCAACAGATTTTTGGTGTTTCAACAGAAAACGGCGCATTTTTGTTGTCACATTGTTGTTGTCACAAAAAAAGGGCCCCATGTAAGGAACATCTTATAAAAATCTTTTGTCCCCAAGGATGTATCATCTAGAGAGGTTTGAATGTGACAACAAAAATGCGCAGAAATAACTTTCAAAAGTTGTAACTTTTGGTTAAGTTGGAAAATGCTAAGAAATAGGGCACGAGTTCGAACCCGGTCAGTCGCAAACCTTTTATTTCTCAAGGAAAATGTTTGGGGAAAAAAAGGGGATCTGATTGACTGAAAATACATTCCAGATTAATTTTTAAAAATTTTCTAAAAATTTTTAAGGTCAAAATTTCCACCCTACCATAAATTTGCATTTATTATTATGTTGTTTATCACAATCAAAAGACAAAGAATCATTTTCCTTTTCCTCATTCAAATTATGAATTTTTCTTCTAACAGCATTAATCAAGCCAGTCAACATTTTAAATATTCTAAAAGTTGTCTAAAAAAATTTTTTGAAAAAAAAATTTTTTCGAAGGAAAGAAAATAAAAAAAGCAACAATAAAACAGGCGAATTTATAAGGGCAGAAAAGTTTAAAGTTAAAAAGGGAAAGGAATGAAGCTGGAACACACACAAACAAATATAAATAAATAAAATGTGAGTAGACAACGGCTGCTTTTTTTTTGTTGTTTAAAAAAAAAATATAAAATATTTATGTATTGCAAAGCAGATGACTTACCGCCACCACAAGACTGTCTAGTCTCTGTCTAGAGAGTATTTTTTTAATGGGAGAAATTTTAAAAAAGAAGAAGAGAAAGAGGCTACGCCCCGTTTGTTTCTTGTCCTTTTACCCTTTTCTTCTATTTTTTTTGTCTAGTCTCGCAATTGTGTCTGAGCTTTTTTTAATTTCTGCTGTCTGGCGGCAACCACACATTTTGTGCAGACAGTGGTTGAAGAAACTCTTTATAATTAGGAGGGTTAGAAAAAATGTAAAAAAAGAGAATGGAGGCAGAACAACTAAACTGTCTGGTTGATGAAAAAAAGAAAAAGAAATGTCTATACAAGATGTCATGAGGACAAAATGACACGAGGACAAAATGTCAAGACAACAAAAAACGACAAAATGCCAATAAGGAAAAAGTTTCAAAATGAAGAGAAAAATCGAAGATAAAATGGGGAAGAGTAGAACGAAAAATGAAAGAAGTGGAAGATGAAGAATTAAAGCAAAAAATCTATTATTGGCATCAGCGCATTGCGTTATTTTTGATGAAATTAAAGCAAACATGTGAAAAGTATACCCAGTCTGAGGACAAAAGTCGTAATTTTTCCATCCAGAATTCTCAAAAATTTCGCCTGCGGCGCTAAAAGGCCCTTATATTCCCCTAGTCCCACGTGATCCTCCGCAATCCCCCTGTATCCCCGATATCACTCCAAATCATTATCCATCCAAACCCTTACAAGTATCACAAAATCGAGTAGAACCCGCTGGTATTTATCGATAATTCAATTCTTAAATGGAAAATGGTTAATCTTGATAAAAAAATTTCCAATTTTTGTGTTGATTTTTAGCCTTGCGTTTTTTGAATTTTCTCTTGCGCCCGCCCCTGCTTGGCATTTTGTCCAATATTTATTTTGGCATTTTGTCACGTTGACAATTCGTCCATTTTCTGCTTGGTGACATTCAGGCGCTATGTTATTTTGTCCAAAAAGGAAAACAAGAGAAGAGAGAAGGGAGATAGAAAGAGAGAAAAGAGAGAAAGACAAGAAGGCAAACGGCTGTTAACTGTCTGTAATGGGGGGAAATAATGAGTCATACAAATTTAAAAAAGCGAGAAAATGTGTCTGCACATAAAAATAGAGACATACACAACAACAACAGAGAACCCCCCAATTTTTAATGAAAAAAGGCGGGGCAAAAACAAAACAACAAAAATACATTTTTTTTGTTGTTTGTGTGCGGATGCCATCCTGTCTAGACATTGTCTGCGAGTTTTTTATTTGAAGAGGGGAAAAAATAAGGGGTTAAGTCTGGAACGGGCATTTTTTTTTTGAAAAAATCCCGTCAAGAGAAGAAAGAAAGAAAACATTTATTTTTTTCGTGACGAACATTTTTGAAAGTGCAAAAAGAGGATAATAAATAAATAAATAATAAAAAAAAGAGAGACTTTTGAAAGGACTTTGAAATTAAAAAATATTATTGCCACGAGGTAAAAGGGCTTCTTTTTAATTTTTTTTTCATTTAAGAATTGGCCGACAAAAAAATTTTTTTAAAGGGGGGAATGGAATTAGAGAGACATGACGAAATTACAGTTTTCCCTTTAGACGTAAAACTAACTTAAGACAGAATTAAAACAGAAAATAAACAGAACTGGAAAATTGATGGGATCAGAATATTAATAAAAAAAATTCAGAATTAAATTAGAACATATCAGAATATTATGAAAATTAAAGTCAGAACTTTATCAGAAAATCAGAATATAAGGTCAGAATATCAGAAAAAATATCAGAATATTTTTAATTAAATCAGAATTTGGTCAAAATATTATCAGAACAAAATCAGAATATTTTTAATTAAATCAGAATTATAACAGAATCGCGTAGCAGAGTCTCTAGGTGGTAAATTGTCTCTTAACAACCCAAAAAATAAAAATAATAAGGATTTACCACAAATAATTTTTACCTGATTTTAAAATAAATATAGGTATAAAATTGAAATATATAAATTTTACTAATTTTTCTCTTCTTCTTTTTCCTCCTCTTTTTCATTATCTGACAAACTTTTATTTTCTGTCCAATCATATTTTGAAAATTTTTGACGTAATTGTTCTCGTTTAATTTTAATTTCATTAAATGACTGCTTTTTTGGATTTTTCCAATGTTTGTAGTGTAAATCAAGCATTCCACCAATTATTTCCTTTAAATTGGAAAAAGTAAATGTTTTGATATTGGCTTAAAAATAGATCAGAATATGCACAGCTTATCAGAATATTATCCAAAAAATCAGAATTTGATCAGAATTAAGGCGGAATATGCCTGAATATATCAGAATTCTATTAGAATAAAATCAGAATATATCAGAACAAAATCAGAATTAAATCAGAATATATCAGAACAAAATCATAATTAAATCAGAATATATCAGAACAAAATCAGAACATGTCAGAATTAAATCAGAATATATCAGAATTAAATCAGAATATATCAAAACATGTCAGAGTAAAGTCAGAACATGTCGAAATTAAATCAGAATTTCCCCAGAATGTTCTCTCAATATTAGCATAATACTATCAGAATTAAGCCCATTTAAATCAGAATATTGTCAGAATTTTCTCACAATTTTATCAGAATTTTTTCAGAACTATGCCCAATTAAATCAGACTATGGAGTCCTATCAAATAAAAATTCCCCCTACCCACCTGAGCAAAATTAGCAGGAAAATTTTTTTCCTTCTCAATAACGTGGGCATATCCAGGTTGCAATCCAAAATAGACAGCAAAGTAGGGGAAACCTTTAGGCACTAAACCACGAACACCTTGACTTTGTCTTGGATTTTTGGAAAGATCAATTAATTTTTTATTTACACTCCATTCCTTTTCTGATTCCATTATTGCTTTCTTTAAAGAAAATAAATTTTTTTTTAAATTTTTAATTAAAAGGACAATTTTTAGTTAAATTTTTAAAAATCAGAATAAAAAGAAATTTTCATAGTTGGGGAAAGCTTGAGCTTAAATTTGGGTCAGAGCCGCAAAGAAATTTAAATTTTCGGAATTTATCTAGACTACAATTTTCCAATTTATTTTTTAAAATTTTCAAAGTTGTTAAAAAAAATTTTTTTACCTTAAAATATATAGGAGACAAATCACCAATTTCTCTAGGTAACGGAACACCTGAAAAACAAAAATCTTTTAAAATCGTTCAGCCTCACTTAAAATCACTTTAACTCAGAGCGAAAAGTCAGTATTTTTAGGAAATCGTGAATCCTCTACCAACCCCTCCCTAACAACCCAATCTACTAGAGCTTATAAGCTTACAAGCTAGCCTCACGAGGGTCGAGTCTAACAATCTTTATACGATCTACGTCTATCGCCAAGCTTCAACTTAAAGTATCAAAGTCGACATTCTATAACATTTTTAATTTTAGTTTAGAGTGATATTAAGTTAAGAGTGATAGTTATTTAATCCTCCCTATTAGCCCCCCCCCCTTATTAGTCCTATTAGCCAGTCCTCCCAAATATTAAAAATAAATTTATTCTGGGAATCAAAACAGCAAGATTCCTGGCCTATCCTTTCAAATAATAGCAACCTCCCTCCCTCCCAAAAAAAACTCACATTCAATAGACATATGTTTTTGTTCGTGTATATCCCTAGCATTTTCAAAGAAAACACAATCTTGGTCTTCCTCATCTTCCCTCCACATATTCACCAAACTTTTCATCCAAAATTGTATTTCCTCCCAAACATCTTCATCTAACACTAAACAACTTGAATAATGCTCCATTGTTGTTATATAACAATGTTCTGGAGAAAGTCCATCCCAATTGATAACAGACAAATAAGTCTGGAAAATTTATTGAAAATTTGAAGAAGCAATTGTGAAACTCAGACATCTCTTTTTCGAGATCCAGTATGCGAGTAAATCAAGAAAAGTATGGGTTTCTTAGTGGCATCCCCAGTTACTCTAAAAACTAGAGGTTGGCCCAAGACGAGATACCTAACAAGAAATCTCGGTTATCAAGAATCGAGATTTTACGAGATATCGGGAATTATAATAGTAACCTAACCTCTCATTCCACTAAAATTTAATTATATAAAGAATTTGGACATTTTGTCCCAAGTGAGGTAGTGTCAGATCTAAGAAATTCTTCGAACAACCATTTATATCTGCCTATGGAAACGATAATTCAAAGCAAAAAGATCCTTGGAACCTAATCACTAGTCTTATATTTCCTTTTTAAAAATAATTAAAAACACCCCCCCCCTCTCAATTCAGTTCTCTTTCTCACCTTTTTACCAGTAGCAACAACTGCATGTTTTTCAAAAAGCCGACTTTCAATGCATTTTGAACAAGAATCGAGTGTTCGTTCCACAAATTTGTGCTCTAAAAATTTATTAAATTTAATATATTTTATTGCCTGTTTTTTTCAAAATTTAGAAATAATCGCAAATTAAAAATTAATTTTTAATTTCCTCATTTTTAAACAATTATAGTTTCATTCTTCAATTAAAGATAGAACACCAAAAATATCTTTCAATTCAAGATAAGTTTTATTAAAAGTTGGTGGTATATTTAAGTTACACGCACACATATATTTACCCCTCAAAAAGAGGTATATATATTTATACTTATGTTAGGGAACAGAAAATCTTCGGGTTTTCGATTCGGTTTGAAATCGACAACCCCCTATTTATAATCAAGGTCTGACTAGTAAGAAAACAAAAAAGAATTACACAAAACACACACAAAATAATTAATCATTATTTGATCAAAAAAAAGAATGACGCAAAAGATTAAAAAAAATAAATTCCCTTAATTAACCTAAAAATCAATGACCAGTTCAATTCAAGGTCATTTACGTCTAATTAAAATATAAATGAACATAATTTGCGTCATTTTATGAGAATAAATAAATTCTTTTGGATTGTATAATGGTTAAAAAAATAGAGAAGAAAATAGATTCACTCATAAATCCAAAATTTTAAAACTTAATAAAATGAAATACACGATAAAACATGCCCCTTACAATACCTGGGATGGGTACACCCCACTTTACCGCGCGCCCATTATACCGCCGAGCTATAACTTCGTTCAAAATTGTCGAATCCGGAAGGCCCTGGTATGGTTCGATGCGCCTCAACGAGCTGAATCGAACCATATTAGGGTATTCCGGATTCGACAATTTTGAACAAAGTTATAGCTCGGCGGTATAATGGGCGCGCGGTAAAGTGGCCTGCTCCCACCTGGGATGTGCCAAAACTTATTTTAAAAAGCGAAAGACAAAAAGTGAAACTAGCACACTCGGGACTGAATTGTATAGGCAGGATATCGGAATTCGACTGTAACTTGGATCAAAACCCTTTTGTTATTGAACCACATTTTTGAAACCAAAAATTAGGTACTTCTTTGAACTCTAAGTGAAGCTGCGCCTAAGCGTACTACCAAGCTAGGGACGCCAAATTTAGCTGCTCTCAATAAGGTGTGTCTAGAAATAAAGGATGGGTGTATTTAATTATGTAAATGCTTATTTAACAAATTAGTCACAAAATTCCCCAACAAATTTCTTCCACCTAACGAACTAGTAATTAATAATTTGACTAATTTTTTTGTACTAAAAATAGAAAATTTTCCAATTAACAAATTTATTTAAAGTCCCCAAACAACATTCCTTCCTTCCCTTACAATACACACATTTTTGTAAAATAACACCCCCTTAAAATTCCTTCTTCCATTACTTCAATATACTAAATTTTGTTTTCTTCTTCCCAATTTTTTTTTATTTTGTCACGTGAATTGAAGGACACAACAAAAGTTTTTTTTTCTAATAAAAAAAATTTCTTTTTTTTCGAAAATAGAAATGATAAATTTAAAGGATAAAAATATTAAAAATAAAAGAAAATTTCCAAAAACGGCGACAAACAACAAAACAAGAAAAAACAAAAAAATTTCTGAAGAACACAAACAACCAAATAAATAAATTTACAACCAAAAAATAAGTCCATCTTCTTATTTTCTTTTCTCTCCCTTTCAATCTTCTTTTCAGAAAAAAATATACGAAAAGTGGTTATATGATAGGTAATCCTTTGAGGGTTTAGGATATCTGGGCGCGACAGGGTTTGGGCGCGGAATTAAAAAATTTAAATTGGAGAGAATCCCGGAGAACTGAAATTTTATGAGGGTATTTTTCAAGGCATTAACCAAGTGTCCTATAAATTTGGGAATTTTTGATAAAGTATTTTGAGAGTTATGAACAAAAAATCTGTTATAACTTGAAAAATTCGACATTTTTGGTTATACAAAGACTTTCGCCCAACCTCCTCCCAAACTTTAGCCCAAACTCCTCACAAATATCTAAGCTCCACTCCAATATCGAAGAATTTTAAAATAATCGGAAAACACAACATACACCCCTACAAAAATTTTCAAGCCTCAAGGTTCTCACAAGCTTATTTTAAAGCCTACGTCTATACACCAATGCGCCCAAACATACCCCTATCCCTTATATTGAGTGGAGCGAAGATTGTGTGTGTATTTTTGTTTCTGCTAGTGTTGTGAATAAAAAAAGAATTAAAAGGCGTTTCTGTGATGGTCATGAAAATGCGTTTTGATCGCCTTTGACGAATACGTTGCGAAATTTGGTAATAAGAGGGGGAAAGAAGAGCTCAACATAACAAACACAATCTTTGCCTGTGGTTAAGAAGAAAATAGAAGAAAAGTGATCACCCGCAGCCACAAAAATAAATAATATAATTAAAATATACAGCCCCCAAACATTCTCTCCCCAAACAACCTTCTTCTAAGGCCGTAATATAGCAAATAAAATTGACAAAATAAAAATTGTGTTGTTTACATTGAGGTGCAAATTTAAATTGAAGTTGATATTTAAATTTGGAGAAAAATACTTCCAACCCTTCATTTAAAAAAATTCTTTTTTCTCCTCTAAAATTTAATCTCTTTAAACCTCCTTATACTTAGTTTACATATTAACCAAAAAAACCAACACCCGACTTATCGGGAGACTAAGGTTCGATGCCTAGCGGGGCATAGCTAAAGTTCGATGCGTAGAGGGGTACCCTCCACAACAACCGTCATTTTATGAGGTGAAGATATAGGAAGGACACCAATGAAGTTCCCTCTAAATATAACACTTAAAAAGGGGTAGCTTCGATGTGGAGGCAAAAACGGAAGCTTGTAAAAGCCCTGAGAGAACCTCTCCTTAAACCACCCCCAATTTAGTGGGAGTCTCTCAATTACAGACCAAGTCATAACCACTCAAAAATCAAGATATAGGAAGGACACCAATCACATTTCTGGATTTAAAATATTCAAAAATGGCAGAAAAAGCTTTAAAATCTTCAAGTCCTTCCGAAAAAAAATTTTTTCTATCCAAAAAATCCCCCCAAACCCTTTTGCCAATATAAAAAAATATTTTTTTAGAAATTTATCACTCCTCAATCAAAAAATGTACTATAATTATTATTATTCCTCATTAACTCTACTAATAACCCTACTTATACAAAGAGCAAAGGCAACAACAGAATGGTTTGGAGATGCCCGTGCACACATGAACCCTCCACAACAACCCCCATTTTATGACATTGTATATGATGAATCAGGTATATAAATGATTAAATTGTTTAGATAATGAATATACATATCAGTGTTGAGCCGAAACAGATTTTAAAAAGCGAAACATGAAAGGTGAAAGTCCAAAAAAGGCGAAGATATGGCGAAAGATAAAGACGAAACGGGACACCCCTGATACATATCCTCCCATATCTATGATAAAAATAAGAAATAGAATAAAGAGAATTAGGAAGAATTAGTTGAATATTTTTATAAATCTTTGATGCTAAGGCTTGAATTTCCTTTAATTTTTGAGTCAATTCCTTTTAGAATTAACTTGAAACTAAGGCTTTGAGGTTGAAGGCTGGTCTGCTCTTCCTCTGTTCGTTCAAAAAATTTGTTATCTAGACTAAAGTTTTCGCAGAGAACTTGAACCCCAGGTCCAGTCTCTAATTCGAACACTTAATAGAAAGTAAAGATCGGACTGGAAGGGTAATACGAGAATCGAGCTCTCAAAAAATTCTCGATCTCAATAACCGAGATTTTTGATCGAGATCTCGTCTCGGTCTGGTTTCTAATAAAAAGTATTTTTAAAGATTGTCCTTTCGGATTGGAAAGCCATGCAATCCCCGAATACGTTTATTTTGGTGAGATGATTGGAGCTAAACCAGTACGTGAACATTCTTTATGCTTACAATTTTGTTTGGAAACAACTAGATGTAAAGCTGTAAATTACTTTGAGTCGATTGGAGGAAAAAAGGTAACATAAATTGAACGTTGAAAATAAACTAGGGATCAGATAAACAAGTTAGTTGGGCTTCGAATCGAGAAAAAAGTTCCGAGTATCGACGACTTTTAAAGTTTAACTCTTCGGAAGATTTAACACATAGATAGGCAACACAAATATGAAATCCAAAAGAAAATATGTCCTCCCTCCCTATATCATAAAATCCCTCCAAACATTCTCGTTTCCCCTTTCCTCTTCATAAAAAATCGCTCTATACCCCCTTCGCTGTTCATCTACTAACTGTCTCTCTGTTAAGTCCTAGGGCGCCGTTTTACCTAGTGACTAACAGAATAACACAAGAATAGAGTTATATGTTTATCCGAATAGTAAATGCAAGAATGACGAAGGTGGAAAAAGGCAAGAATGATTAAGGACAGGCGGGGACGGGCAGCACAGGTCTGAGCAAGATTGAAGCTAACGACTCCTTTTATTCCTAACACTTTTCCTGACACTCAAATACTCCCTTCTGCCCCCTTAATTACAAAATTATTCAAATATCCCTCTCCCAATCTTGTTTCCAACATTTTCCACAAATAATAAAATACAAAAATAATTTCTCCCCCTTTTTTAGGACCAAAAAACAGGCTTTTGTGAATTATTAGTTGAAACCCAATATGACAACCCCCGTTTAATGCGACCATTTCGAAAAGCGACATATTATGAAAAAATAAAATGCCGGACTTCCGTTGAAGGAGAAGAAGCAACAGACGAAGGACAACAACCTTTTGAATTTAATTCTAGTAAAGGGAAAGATTTATTATTATTACAACAAACACCTCCTTCCCCTTCAAATGAGAGAAGGTGGTTAATGACTGGGGGAGGAGGAGGAATAAAAAATGAAAATATTGGAAAATTAATGACAATAATTAATAATAATGAAGAAAATAATAACAAAAAAAGTGGTGAAAGAAATAATAAAATAAAAAATAATTTAAAAGAATCATCAGAGAAAATGATAGGCAAGTTTTCTTAAATTAATTGAAAATTAATTATTTCTGCAAAAATATATATAATTTTTGATTTTTGGTAAAAATTAAGGGGAAAAAGCGAAATTAATTTCTTAAATGAACGGCTAGAGGGACATTTACGGAGATCAAATAAAAAACAATTTGGGAGCAAGCCGAAAAAGCTTAACTAAACGGAAAAATTTAGTTTAGTTATCTTTCAATCTTTCTTTCTCCCGTTCCGAAAGAAAGATTGAGTCGTGCATCGAATTTTGGCCCGAAAAAGACTCGGTTGGGCCGGCCGAGAAAAACGACTCGAACGTCGGCCCGACACGAAAACCCCAACCCTAATTAGATGCAAAGAGCCTACCAAAGTGGGAAAAAGTGAAAAAAATTTTTGGCAGAGAAATGATCAAAAAATGAATTTTTTTCGCCTACAACCTCCCAAAATTCTCAAGTTTTTCGCCTGCGGTGCTGAAAAAGGAAGGCATTTTTTGGCCTCTTTTTTGACCTTTTATTTCTTGTCCTCTCAGAATTCTCAAAATTTTCGCCCATATTTAAAAAATTCTTTAGAGGCCCCTGGACAAGAAATTTTAAAAAAAATTTCAAAAAATTCCAAACAGGTTCAACAACAACTTCCCCTACTCCTTCAAATAAAGAATTAGAACGACAAAATCAAGAAAATGAAAGAAAATTGGCTTTAAGGAAATTATCAAAGAAAATACATGAATTTAGCTTATTATTGAGAAGTAAATAAATTTTTTTTATTAAATTTATATTTATTTAATTTTTAAAAAATAATAAATTTTTTTGGTCTCTAAAATTGTTTTTTAGGGTTAAAAATTATTTTTGAAAAATCCAGTAAATAAGAATACGGAAAAATTTATTCTAAAAATTTGAAAAATAAGCGCCCGCGGCGCTAAAAATAAAAATTTTTGGCGCAGAAAAATTTATGCCCCTCTTTTACACAGTCCCCGACATACCCCCCCCCCCCCCAATACAAAAATTTTTTTTGAATTTTTAGAAATAAATAAAAAAAATCTCCCAACCTTTTATCATTGTTTGGCGTTGTTGAGAATCAGCTTTATCAGTTTTTCGTTTCTTCCGATTATCCAAAGTATCATCAAAAAATCCTTCCTCGTCTTGACGGTTTTGTGAGAATATCTAAAAAAACTTTTATAAAAATAAATTTTAAATAAAATTAAAAATACTGCCTTCTAAAATTCGGGAAAAGAGGGTTGAGGAATCCTGTTTTTCTACAAGGAAACCATTCCTAACAATGAGAATTAATTTCCTCGTTTATTGGCATCTTCTTTCGATAGAGCATGGTCGAAAACCTATTGCTAATTTTTGACTTTTTTAGTCCAGAGCCATTTTTGGACAGTTATAGGGCTTCAAATTTTCAGTAAAAAAGGGTCCAATTGCCAAAACAAAATTCCCAATTTACCCCAAAAATTAACAAAAAAAACCTCCGCAGCCCGGTTAAACATTGAAAGCTGATCCTCAGCAGTTGTTCGCTTCTCTTCAGCAAGCATATCATCCAAACTTGATTGTTTTGAATATTCTTCTTCGATTACACCCATTATATATTGATTATTATTAGAATTGTCTGCCATTTTATTTGACTAGAAAATAGGAAAATTAACGTAATTCTCAACTTATGTTAGTTGTAGAGATCGGCCCGGATCTGGGTTTGACCTTGACACAGAATCAAGAATCTGGTCAAAATCCCCAACCAAGTAAAGGAAGAGGAATAAATTGTTAAATGCACTTAAATGAGTTGGTATATAAAAATTGTTTTTTAAAAAGATGCCACAGAGAATACCCGTAGGCGGTTAGAAGTTGTTTTGTCCTCCATGAACAAAACGTTACACTTCGTGATGCACGGAAAATTACTTTTCTGACTTTAAAGAAAGGTAAGAAAACGCCCCCCCCACACCCCCGAAAATTTTTCCTGGCTACGAGCTTTTTTTTTATCTTCTACTAAAATTCCCTTCCCTATCCTTCCTCAAGACAATCACGAAAAAAAATTTGCACAGGTACGGGGCATCGTTATATGAGAAATTCTCTCAAATTTTGCCCCCAAAAAAAGCTCCCCTCAAATTAAAAAAACCTTATTTTGAGCAACTGCAGGTTTAGTCAATCCACTCTTTCTGTCCATTTCCATTAATATCACAGGTTTCTTCTCGCCTTTCTTTTCATGTCCAGCTTCACCTTTTTTAGATTTAATTTCAATAATTCCGTCTTGAAGTCTTCTCTTTAATTTTTCTACTTTTTCCTAAAATTAAAAATAATTGGATTGAGATTAAGCGCCAAATTGCAAAGTGAAGTGAACCCGAAATTACACAAAACACGAGCCATGGGAATAATGATAAGAAAAATTCCCAACCCCTCTAAAATTAGATTCCTTTTTAGTAAAAATGGGCTGGCACAAGCGCTGAGTCACGTGAAAAATGGGCAGAGGATCCATCATCAAGGTGGTCCTTTTGCCTCATTTTAGGGGGTTTTTCTCTTTTTTGACCGATTTCGCCTCTTTTCTGAGGCCATGCCCCTTTTTGGTGATTTGTAAAGGACCACCCAGTCCAGCATAGCTTTACAGTCTCCTAATACAAAACTTTTTCGATTTTTTGGAGAAATCATAGTAAAACCTTATTAAAAATCATTGAAATTACCCCCGCCTAAGCGTTTTAAATGGACAATGTGAATCATCCTTACAGAAGATTGGTCGAGAAACAACGCTCGTCACAACCGAATGACTATTTAAAAAATAAAAAACCTTGTCTCCCTTCAATTCAGCTTTAATAATGATTGCACTCAAATTATTTCTTTCATCGTGAGTCATTTGTCTAAATTGATTTTCAGTTCCCTCTCCAGAAGAAGTACTCGCCTCAACAATTTTTTGACTTCCATAAAATTCATTTTGTGATTTTTGGCTAGCCCGAACAAAATCTTTCCCAGCAGCAAAGGTTGGGCCTAAATTACGAGCCAAATGGGGGTCTATTGGTTTGGCTTTGACTGCTTCTTGTGAATAAAAATCTTCTTCGTCGTCGTCGTCTTTAGGTCTACGGAGTAAATAAGTACGCTTCATACTGGAAAAAATAAAAAAAATTAAGGCCAAAAATTGGTAATATTGAACCTGACAGAACTCATTTTTTCCTCCCCAAGTTTCTTCCTATATATTTGCAGAATGATCAGACTTCTTCATTCATTTTTCCTTACTTCCATTCAAAGGGGAATAAAAATTAATTCCTTTTGATTAATTAATTGTAGGCAAAATATAGAAGGGCAATTGTGATGGAAGATAGGAAAAAGTCTGACAATTCTGTAAACATATAGGAAAAAACTTGGAGAGGAAGAAATATGGTCTGTCATGTTCAATATTAAGGCAAAAAAATTTTTAAAATTAAGAAAAAACTTTGTGAAAAATCGAAAAAATAGAAGGGAAAAAGAAAAAATAAAAATAAAAAAATTTAGCCCAATCGAACTGTTACCACTTTGATATTTAAAATGTCAAAGTGTCAAAAAAATTATTTTTACGAAATCTCTAAATTAAAAATGGTCACCGACAAAATGGTTCGGGGATCTTGTCGGCGAATCGAAATCGTGTTCAGCAAGCGGATTCTGCGAGATAAATTCCGCAAATCAAAAAAGAGTGGGGGATTGCAGAGCCGGAATCCCACAAAATACTGTACGGGATCCTGTCCCGCGCCTGAAGACCTTCATGACGTTTGGGCAACCGTACAGTTCACCAAAAGACGATTCACCAAAAGACGATTCACCGAAAAACATAGGGCCCTTTTTTACCTTATGTTGTTGTTTCGCATTCTTGACCGACTTTATTAGATTTGCGCCAATAAAAATTAATTGTTTTTCAATATAAAATAGGTATATATTTACACAAATGAAAATTGAATTTTAAAAAAATAACGAAAGGAAAAAAATAAATTTAAAAAACAATTTTTTAAAATTCAAACAATGCTTTGTTTTGAGGCTAAAGGGGTTTTATCGTCCCTTTTCTTTCTGTCATTAAAATTATTTCCTGTTGTTGGAATGCGTAATGGACGACCTAAACCAAGACCTGATCTTTGCCTTATTTCAAATCTCCGTTTAGGAGGGCTGCCTTCTGGACTTGTAGTTGAAGAATCACCACAATAATTTTCAATTTCCTTTAAAAAGAAATTTTTTTAAATTAAAAAAGTATTCAATACTATCCAATTATCTCCTCACATTTTTTTCCTTTTCCTTTCTCCTAAAAATTAAAAATGGGCAATGGCATATATTTATAGTTGTCTGTTCGAAACAGAATAGAATAAACATTGGTTTGGTTGATTCGGGTTCGGAATATCTGAAAGTTAGGGTGGGGTGGGGGCTACATTTGGACTTGTAGTTGAAGAATCGTGTGTTTTATCATTGTTATGTTCTATCTTTGATTCAGTTTTGGATACCATAAATTGTTTTTCGAATAGGTAATCGAGAATAATTTCTTGCAACAGTCAAGCCTACACATTTGTACATATATCCATTTAAGAAGAAAAGAGGAAAATGTGGGGGAGATAATCGTGTATAGACCAAAAATAATTTTTTACTTGTTCTCTTTTATGCCTTCCTGGTGAAAGTGAAGAAATTTTATATTTGGAATGGCCAAATTCCTTTAAAAATTTTTCAAAAATTTTCAAAATTCCTTTAAACATCAACATACAGGACTACTTTCCGATGTTGTTTGTGGTGGACTACTTCCATATCCCCCTCCCCTTCCCCCACCATCACCAAAACCTGGGGGCATTGTTCCACGTCCACTTGTTGTTGAACCACCTTCATCACCACCACTTATTCTCGTTAATAAATGAGGGGAACGATAATAATTATCATAATATTGTTGTTGATCTAATGTTGGCTGATCATATCTTTGAAAAAAAAATTCGAAAAATTCCATCATAAGTCCTATACACAAATTCGGTCAATCGGCCCCCCTCCGTCTGGCTTAATTTTGCTGTCATTCTGCCCAGCTTGGCGAGCCTTTTTGAATGACACTTCAATGAATATTCAAAAAAGCTCGCCAAGCTGAGCTGTATGACACCAAAATTAAATTGGGAACTCAACTATGGGCAGAGTTGTGGTCTCATAATGGTCAAAATTGAGACCACAACTGTGCGCCATGACATACATTTTGGCGTTGCGTTTGGCGTGTTTTAAGAATTTAAAAAATTGGCGTTTGGCGCGCCACATGAAAATTTTGGCGCACAGCCTGGGGACAAAGCTGATTCTTGGGTAGAAAAATTAAAAAATCTTTTTTTCCCTTACATTTTAGGCACTTGTTCAAATGCAGACCCAAATTGTTGTTTTCTTCTTTTTTGTATTCCTGCCAAATTTTGTTGAGGTATTTTAGAGGAAATTCCAGCCTTTGAAGACGTCGATGCGTCTAAAGAGGAATCATGCCCAGAAGACGAAAAAGAAGAGGAAGAATGTTGAGGGGGAGGTGGGGGAGTATAATGAAATATTTTTGCCATTTCTTTTTGTTGGGCAAAATCTTGTTCAAATTTTGGGGAAAATATTGCTGGGGGTGTTGGTTGGCGGGAATTACGACGTTGTAAAAATTGTAAGGAGGAGGCTGTTGGGGGAGGAGGTAAATGAGAGTGACTAGAAGTACTGTAATACTGTTGTTGTTTGGGAGGTGTTGAAGATTTTGTTGAAAAACTTTTTTTTCTTTGTTGATTTAATAGGGTTTCGTCAGGTATTATTGGTGAACACATTGCAGCAGCATAACTTTAAGATAAAAAAAGTTTTAAAGACAAATTTGATTAGTAATATGATAAAAAGGCAAATTCGAAGATTAAGGTCGATATCGTTGGATTCAATTCAATCCCTTTATCTCCCTTAATCCCCTGATATCCTTAAATCCTCTCAATCAATTCAGAACCCCTTCTACAGGCGATATTTATCTTCTTAATCCTCAACAAATGTAACTAAAGAATTTGGTAGAAACGACAACCCAAATAATGAGAAATTTGAGAAAAATAAATCCCAAATAAGGGCACAAGGATTGTGGGATCAAATGTCTCATCCACAAATCATGAGAAATTTGAAGAAAAATGAATCTCAAATAAGGATAAAAGGATTGTGGGATCAAATGTCATCCAGAACTGAAAATCAAAAAATATTACTTGGGATAACTAACTATCCTCTTAAAAAATTAAAAACACCTGCTATAAGGATTAGCATATTGCAATCTAGGATCTGAACGTTCACTAATTGAAGTAGTATTTGTAGTAATTGAAGAGGCTGTTTCTGGTGTTTTATTATTCTCAAAAGATTCTTCAAACATTTCTGATGCTTGTATTGGTCTAAAATTGCCAATTGGGGTGCTTGGTTGTTCAAGTAACAAAGACAAATCGCCATTTAAAATTAAATTTCCTTCCTGGGATCTAATGTCATCGTGGGATCTAATGTCATCATGGGATCTAATGTCACCTCCTCCTCTTCTTCCCCCACCCCCATTTCTTTGTTGAATAAACAAAGGTGCTTGGTGTCCATAAGTTAAGGTTGTTGGCTTCCGTCTAGGAATTAAAGGAGGCAAACTTTCAGGGTTCTGTTGTTCTTCATATTCTCTATTAATAGGTAAAGGATGCCTTTTGTCAATTGAAAGGCGTGCTAATTCTTCAGAAGGAAATAAAGTAACATGTTTACCACCATTTGGAGAAAGAGGGGAACTTTCAGAAACATGCTCTCTTTCAAGTGAAATCCTTTAAAAATTTTTCAAATTTTCAAAAAACTTTGAAAAACACCTCTTTTCTTGTCCATTTAATGACCCTTTTCGTTCTCCTTTTTCAACCTCTTTATGTTCTTCCTCTTCTTCTATTTGTTTATATTGGGGTAACAATTGAGCAAAATTTATTAAATTTGTTGTTTGTTGTTGGGGTTGTTGACGAACCCAGCTTCTTTGAGAGCCTGTTCCTATTGAGGAACTGCTACTACTACAAGAAACATTTGGAGGATGTTCCTCATACAAATCGGCCAATCTAAAAGGAGGAGGAAATGAACTTTCTTGTGAATAATATAAAAGTTACAAATTTGACTTGAATGGATATTGAATGGCGATAAGTACCAGGTTCTGTATTTCTCGTGTATCATAACTCTAACAAATAAGTGAGTAGAGCTTTCTAGAGATTGAGATTTTTGACAAGCCTGGGCCTGTTCCTGGATTTGATTTATTGACCTGGGCCCGATCCTGGGCCTGTAGTCCAGAAAAAACACAGGATGGTCAAAAAATGCCTGGGCCTGGATTCTGGGTACAGGAAAAACTCAGGCCTTGGTCCAGGCCCAGCTCGATCTCTAGAGCTTTCCATCCACATAAAAGGTTTTTTGGAATACAATGAACCTATTCCAAGGAATAGAAAGTCTACAATACCGGGTCATAGGTTCCAAAATACAGAGCCGAGACTCATAGTCATAGAGTATCTATTCATGACTTTCTCCTTTTAAGGAAAAGGGAGAAAAGAAAATGTGGGAGAGATAACATAGGTACAAGGGCTGTGCGCCAAAATTTTCAAACGCCAATTTTTTAACGCCAAAACGCAAACGCCAATTTTTCAAATTCTTAAAACGCGCCAAAAAGCATAACGCCAAAATAGCCCAAAAATGGACGCCAAAAACGCCAAGCCAAAACGCCATGGCGCACAGCCCTGATAAGTACCCCAAAAACAACTAAATTTCCCTACTTATTAACAATAATGTTAGGTGTTTGTTGTTGTTGATTACTAACTCGACTACAACTGCTATTACTTCCTTGACTCAAAGCTGAATGTAATCTACTTGTATCATCAACTTCAAAACTGTCATTATTTTCCCCAATTAAAATACCATTTAAATATTTTTTTCGAATATCAATTTTGTTGTTGTTGTTTGGGGTTTCTTGTAATATTTTTGGTGGTAAAATTGTTTCATCTTCAACATCACCCACTGGCTGTTCTTCCTCTTCTTCGCCAGAAGGAACTGAATATTCTGCCTTAAATTTAAAAATTAGATCACCATCATCGATAATCCATCCAAATGGATTATGCGTGATACGATCCTCCGATACTGACCAAACTTCCTCAGAGATAATTGCCTTAATCCTCCAATATACGATCAAACTTTTCGATATCCCTACAATTCCCCCGATACCCCCAATATCCTTACAAATGCCCTGATACCCCTTACAAATCCACTGATATCCTCCTAAACGCCCACCTTCCTCGATATCACCTACAATTCTCTCGTATCCCCTTTAATCCTTACTAATCTCATTAAACTATTGGATTGGACCGAGATCTATACAAAAGGACTTGACCGTGTGGAATGAGGTGTACCGTTATGACTAGTCAAAAATAAACCGGGAAAAAGATCATAAAATAAATGGGAAACCCCCAGATCAGAACCAGGGATGTGCATCATGGCGTGTTTTAAAATTCTGAAAAATTGGCGTTTGGCACGCCACGCGAGAATTTTGGCGCACATCCCTGATCAGAACCTTCCTAAAATAATTGAACTGACAAAAAAATTTCCGTTCCAAATATTTTCAGAAAATGTAAAAATTTTAAAAACACCTCTTCAAGCACAACAGATTGTTGTTGTTTTGTTTCCAATTTTTCCCTTCCTTTTGTTTTTCTTCCATTTAATAAAAGTGGTTGTTGTTCTTTTTCTTCTTCTCTTTCCTCCTCCTCTTCTTCAATTCTTCTTCTTCCTTTTTCCATTTCATTCTCTTTCATTTGTTCACGCAATCTTGCTTCCAATTTTGCTGGATCTGTCCATCCAATACACAAAAGAAAACGATCTTTCCAGGTTAATTGTAATGAGGGCCTTTTCATTATTTCTTTTAAATTCTGTTTTTGTTGTGAATGTTTTGTTGAACTTTTTGTTGCTGACGAACTTTTACGACGTCGCTGTTGTTGCTGTTGTACTGCTGCACTTGAACGACGACTTGCCTTCAATAAATATTTTTAATTGAAATAATTATATTGTAAGGGAGAATCCAGTATTGAGCTTGATCGGAGTTTGTACCCATATCCCTTTTAGGATATAGTTTAGTCGGGGGCCCGCTCCAAACCGGGTTGAAACATATACCATTCGATTCGTCTCGGCGAGCTGAGTCGAACTGTACCACTCCCTAGGTGCGGAAATGCCTGTGGACTGTACCACTCCCGCACCCTGGGGGTGGTACCGTTCGACTCAGCTCGCCAAGACGAATCGAATGACATATGTTTCGATCCGGTTTGAGCGGGCCCTCGACTAAACTACAGCCCCCTTTTATGCCACTTTATGATCTTAAATCCTTCCCCTTTTACATTAAAAACGCCTTATTTTTAGTTTATTATTATTGTGAATTTTTAGTCTTTTTAATTAAAGGATTCTCCACAAGCTGGTAATTTAGAGTGTTTGTATAAGGAGAATAGTGGACTAGCTTGTTAAAGCCTGAAGCTCTTCCTAGTAGGTCCAATCACACTCCCCCTCCCAATATTCTTCTATATTTTCCTTCGACACACTATGCTTCGACACTATGATATGGAGAATACGAAGGAAGCTAAGACCTTTTCCTTTATTAAAATATCTCGAACCCCTTGTTGTGTACTTGCATTACTCCTCTTTCTTCTAAATATCATTGCCTCAGCATGGCCATGTACGATTTCTTCGTCGTCCTCTTCCTCCTCGTCATCATCTTCATTTTCCTCATCTTCGTTTTCATCCACTGATGCCAATGAAGGAAGAAATCCGGCATGACGAAGTGGAGATTTTGATGGGGAACTTCCAGAAGAATCATCCTAAAAATTGAAGCAAATAAATTTCGGTAATCTTGTCGTTTCCTCCAAGCCCGAATAGTCGCGCGCCATAAGGTCGCCAAGCCATAACTTGCTAAAAAAATTTCTGGCCTGCAACAAATTTGGTAACAATCTCTTTAGCTCGATGAGAGGAATCGTTTAATACTAAATTTGGAAAGATTCGGAAATCTTAAAGCAAGTTATGGCTTGGCGAGCCGCGCGACTATTCGGGCGTGTCCCTTTCCTCCCCGTCAATTTTTTTTTGTTTAAGATGTAAAAAATGGAAAGTAAGTCCATAAAATGATAGAACTCATCGAACTGAGTCGAACACCAGAACCATTCCCAGGGAATATCTTTGAGCTGAGTTACATGGGTTCAAAAATTGTCAAAATTCATAGGTCACAGGGGCTCAAAATGGTCAAACTTCTACTGAAAAGAAAAATACCGAATATTGCCGAAGAATAGGAGATCGTCTTTTTGGCGTCAAAAAAGGTGTTAATAAAAAATCTTTGTCTGTCCCACCAACTTGATCACCACCTCCCCCACTTCCACCTGTTCCCCCATGCCAACTTTTTCTTACTCCATTAGTTTTTGCTGTGCCATTTGTAAAGAATGAGGGATGCCCATTTTTTCCATTTTTAGATTCTTCTTTTTTACCCTCCTTTCCTCCTCCCTCTTCTTCCTCATCATCCACTACTCTTCCCCCATTTATTTTCCCTCCATTTGTCCCTCCTCCAGTTGTCCCCCCTCCATTTGTACTTTTTCGGCTTTCCCCGCTCGGCCTATGTTTATGAGAAATTGCCAAATGTTTGCCCTTAGCCAATTCAAAAATTCGCCGTTTTTCTTCTGTCCTTTCCAGGGTTAATTGTTTATTTAAATCTGAATTTGCCGCTCTTAAACCTTTAAAAAAAGTTTTTTTTGACAATTTTGAAAATAAAATAACCGCTAACTAGAAGAACCAAAAAATATATAACAAGCACCAGGATGAGGAAAACCTATTGGAAAAAATTTTTTCAATATATATAAAAAAGGCTTTAGTTTAAGACATCCCATGAGCGTTTAGGCATCCCAAAAGTAAATTTAAGGTACGTTTTTTAGACGCTTATTGCTAGTCAATGGATGGGATATATACATAGACTATACATTCTAGTTAAGTAAAAGAGAATACTAGATAAATCTCAATTTGAGGTTGGCCACTGGGTAAAGTCAATGGCAGGGATGGGCCGGGTTGAGAAAAAAGTCGGGTCGGGTTTCGAGTCGAAAAAAGTCCGGGTTTCGGGTTTCGAGTAACCCGGCCCATCCCTGGTCAATGGTATTTCAATCATGATAGCAACATGCGCGATAGATTGCCATAGATTCTCATGAGACGTATAAAAATTTATGGGACGCATGCCTTTTTACGAGAGAGAAGATCTTATAATATTATATTGATGGCTTATAATTTGAAAGATTATTTAGAAAAGAAAAGCTGTCAACAGGTTTTGGTCAAGATTAAAGGCAGTGGTTAGCCATTTGTCAATTCCTTTTAGTATGTAGTAAATGAGTAAGAAATGAAAAGACTTATGTTAACAGATCAAATGGCTTTTTTATTGCCAAAATAAAAAAAAATTTTCTTTCGTTTTTGGAAAATTTTTTTTAAAATAGATAAAAATTAGGCTGTATTACATAATATCTATACACAATTGGCTATAACTCAGAAATTTCGAGGGATAGGCTAAGGAACGGTCCCAGACCTACTGGGACCCATACCCAACTATTAAACCTAAGAAAATCCAAATTTCTTTTGATTGGACGCATAAAGTGTGATTGGACACGTATATTGTGTAATGGAGCCAAAATTATTGTCCATTGACTACTTACAGGAAAAATAATTCCTGGTGACATAAAATAAGAGATAACTTCAACCAAACTTTTAGGCAAATGTTGTCTCAATACTTGCCCAATAATTGAATAAAACTGTTCTTGACCAGAAAATGGACCACAATTTTTGGAAGGTCTTTTATATGCAATAACATATCCAACAGGTAAAGTACTCATACAAACAAAGGCAAGTAAAAGCCAAAAATAAAAATTGCTTGACCTAAAAATTATAAGGCATAAATGTTAAACGGATCGTGGCGCGACACATGAGGATATGACTTTTGAGGACCAGACACTTGAGGACCGACTTTTGAGGACGCGACCTTTGGGGATGCGACTTTTGAGGACGCGACCTTTGAGGATGCGACTTTTGAGGATCAGACATTTGAGGATACTCTAATGTCAAAAAAAATTAAAAAATAAATAATGTTAATTATGGCTTTCTCAAGGACTAACGAGCAAATAATTGAATTTTCCAGACATTTAGATGAATGTTTATCCTTTTTAGTTTAGATTTGGTAATAGATAAGTTTGTTTTAATCCCCCGATATCCTACTCGATCCCTCTTTGAGGAATATTATGTGATATGAAGGTATTTGAGGAATATTCTATGATATCAATGGATTTGTGGATTTGCAAGAGATTTTGAAAGGATGCTATCAGCGATTTGGAAAGGATATCTGTGAATTAAAGTGGATATTTTTGATTGAATTTTAACTCTTTATCACTATTAATCCCCCGAAATCCTCTCATATCCATCAATCATTCATTATCCCTTAAATCCCTTTATCCCTCCCTAATCCCCTTTAGAGAGTCCCTAATCCATCAATATTTCCTTCGATTCACTTAATTTTAATCTTTCGATATCCCTCCTAATCATAAAGATCGCTCCTACAAAACGTATGCCCCTCGTTATTCCATTGATATTAATTAATTCCAAACCTTTTCTATCACCCGTTATAAATCCTCTTATATCCAGAAATTCACTTATACCCCAACGCTAATCCTTAATAACTCCTTAACCCTCAAAAAATTTCGGTTCGGTTTATCAGTTCGGTTTCGGTTAAACGAAAAATTTGGTGAAACCGGCAACCCTACATAAAATTATAAAATTTTACTTTTTTAAACAGAATTAACATTATTTATTATTTATTTTTTTGACATTAGAGTATCCTCAAATGTCTGATCCTCAAAAGTCGCATCCTCAAAGGTCGCATCCTCAAAGGTCGCGTCCTTAAAAGTCGCATCCTCAAAAGTCGGTCCTCAAGTGTCTGGTCCTCAAAAGTCATATCCTCAAGTGTCGGGTAGCCAAACGGATTAAGGTGGGCGAGAATTATGTGCTAATGGATTCCCCAGTATACCTAAGTCCTATGGCGATAAGGGTCTCGAATAGAATTAATAGTCATATATGGATCATGGGGATCTCGAAGGTTGGAAGTTCCCAGGTTGGAAGGCCACAGGGCAGGACGAACCTGCGACAACCTGCTGACGAACCTGCTGTCAGTGCTCGCCCGGCCTTGCTCATGCAAATGCAGGTGCCTACACTGAGTTACCGGGGCATCAACTAATGCTTTCTCTTTTACCCTTTTAGATCGTTTAACCCCCGCCTAAGCATTTTAAATGCTAAAGAAGCACACCGGTGTGGTTTAGTAGAAGGTATTAGACAAGGTCTAGGCAAACCTATAGCTATCCTTAAGGAGTATAATAGTAATATGTGCCCAAGTTTAGTTGATAGAATGGTCCCTGCATATTTTAACTTTAACTTTCAAAAAAGCACCTAGATGCTCGAAATATTTGTTTGGCAGGAACATTACAAACCATACAGGCCCAAGCACGAATGTACATTACAGCCACAAGTTTTACACAATTAATTAATGGAAGCATAGGAACGAGAATAGTGCCCAGACAAACCATTGCTTGAGAATTGACCAAATGGAGCTAGAAAATATTTAAACATTTTACAATTTACGGGAGGTATTAATAAAAACGGGTTAGAGGTTTACCAGGTTCTTTATCCCCCAAAAATCGAAATAATCTAGTAAATTATTGCCCTGATTTGCCACAGCGTAGATGCTGGTAAAATATGTACCCTCATCGACTAAGGGGGTACGCCCCAACGTACCGCAGAGCTTTAACTTCGTTCAAAATTGTCGAATCCGGGACGCCTTGATATGGTTCGATTCAGCTCGTCAAGACGCATCGAACCATACCAAGGCGTCCCGGATCCGACCACTCTGAAAGAAGTTATAGCTCTGCGGTACGTTGGGCTCGCGGTAAGTTGGCCTGCTCCCGACTGAGGGCTGGAAAAATGGCATGAAGGAGAGAAACGAAATTTTGATCAGTCCTGGTTCAGAAACGAATACAAAGACCGAGGATTTTTCGATTCGGTTCTTCGATTCAGCTCCGGATGTCCAAAAGATTTTCCAATAACCAACAACCCCATATACATCATTTAAACAATTCTTTTACCACATTTTCAGCCACTTTAAATTCCCCATATTCCGGAAAGGTTGCCTCAATATCCCAACACCACCAATCAGAACAATAACGAATCCAAAGACCTCTTAAAAAGTCGATTACCAAAATTGCCGCTACAGTCATTACCAAATCCTTAAAAAATTTTTCGGAAATATTTTTTAAATTATTATAAGGTGTCTTTGATCATGCTAGGCAAGGACGGAGAACGAGCAAATAAAACTAAAGGATAATAAGCGGCTGTGAAAGGATGTCGAAAAGCTAATTCGTTGAAAGTGGAAATAGGCAGAAGCTAACAATAATAGCTTAATCATTATTTACACTGTGTCAGAAAAAGATAGACGCACCCATATTTTTGCTATTATCACGCTTTATCTAACAGATATTTTTGTGTAAATTTTCCCTGATATATCTTTTTAAATGCTAAAATGAATATAACCAAGAAAAATTTCCTAACTTTTTTTTAAAAATTTATATGTTCAATTTTTTGAAAAACGCGTGTCAGAAAATGATAGACGCACTTTGGAATTTCGAGTTTCTAACAGTAAGAAAAATCTACAAAAATTTGAGCAAACATATCTGTCGATAGTAAGAACAAATGAGAAAGAACTATGCCCATATCTCATTTCAATGTCGAAATCTCGATACCCTGAAAACAGGGGTAAAACAGGGGTAAGACTTTTTAAAAAATATTTTCGACCCTTTATGGATTATTTTGAAATCCCTATTTAGGTTTATTTTATAGCCCTTGAAATTTGCTACAAGATAGCCTGAATCTTATTTTCCAGAAAAAATTCATTTGAGAGATATATAACATTAATCTTCCGAATCGACCGTAAAGGGCATTTTATGGGGCATTTAGGTGTTTTTTGGAGACATGAAAATTTAACTCGTAATAACCAATCAAAATATTTTTTGTGAAAATTTGGACTAATGCTATCTTGTAGCAAATTTCAAGGGCTTTCAGGTAAGCCTAAAATAAAAATTTAAAACAAACCATAAGGGGTCGAAAATATTTTATAAATAGCCTTACCCCCGATTTACGTTGATTTTCGAGGTATCTGGATCTCGACACTTAAATGAGATATGGGTCTAATTCTTTTTTATTTCCTCTTAGTATCGATAAATATGTTTGTTGGAATTTTTGTAAATTTTTTCTAATGTTAGAAACATAAATTTTAATCAAACATTAAAGTGCGTCTATCATTTTCTGACACCCGTTTTCCGAAAAATTTGACGTAAAAATTTTTTAAAAATATTTAGAAAATTTTTATTAATTATATCCGTCCTAGCATTTGAAACGATAAATTTAAAAAATTTTCTAGAAAATATCTTAAATATAGTACGAGATATGACACGAAATACAGGTGCGTCTATCATTTTCTGACACAGTGTATTTGCGAGCGCTTATTCGTCGAAGGGAAGGTTCGTCTCGTTACCGACCGACATAATACAAGCAAAAAAAGGTCTTTTCTCTATCTCATACTTATACATGCCCGATAGAGATGTGCCTAAACAGATTTTAGAAAGCGAAAGTCTACGCCTCTACCCGGCATTGCCTCTAAGGACCCTTAGCATTGCTTACAACCTGTTTAACATCCTGACCCAGCACATGCCTTAGTACTTTCTTAAAAACCTAACCGTGGTAACAATTTTTGCCACTTCTTGCCCTAATAACGTTTCCCAACACAAATCATCATATTTTTTTGCACGATAAGGAGCGGTTATTGGTGTTTGAATTTTTGGAGAGCTTGTGTAGTTGAGAGGGTGTGGAGAAGGGGTAGGCCAATTCCCTTCGCCTGGGCCAATTTTTCTACTTTCCCAAAAAGTTCCCAATTCTGCTGTTTGTTGTTGAACTCGGCCACTAGGCAAAACAAGCGCTTTAGGGTTGGAAACACCGACCTAAGAAAAAATATTATAAAATACTCGGTGCCTAAGAGGGCATAATATTCCTATCAGGGAAGTGCGCCAAAATTCTCGCGTGGCGCGCCAAACGCCAATTTTTTAAAATTTTAAAACACGCCAAACGCCATGGCGCACATCCCTGATTCCTAAAGTAATTACATTGTGCTATACACCATTTTGTGGCCCAGGATCTTCTCTTTAATTCCAAATATGGCCTTTTTATGTCACATGTTTATACTCGTTTCAGAAGCTCTAGAATACCTCTAACCACGGGAAAGTATTTTTAATCTCTAGCGGTAAATCAATACAAGTAAACAGCCCGGTCCAGCAGCCTGGTCCAACGATCGAGTCGGGCATTGAATTTTGGCCCGAAAAAGACCCTGTCGGGCCGGCCCGAAAAAATGACTCGAATGTCGTTCGAAAAGCACAACCCTAATCATGAGGGGTTTTTTAAAGAATTTTGGTGTGATTTTTGGTAAAATTTTAAATTTATTTTTTTTGATAGGCATTTCAAGAGTTATGGATGAGAAAGTCAAATCTGGCATATTTTTCAAATTTCCACCCTGAATATAGAAATACCATATTAAAAAACTACAAACAAATAAAGGTCCAAAATGAGGTTGAACAGTTGTCCACGGATCCGAAATTGGTTGAGGGGTAGGTGTTGTCGAAGCCAACTCATGGCCAGGAAAAGGATTTGAACCATAAAGAACGCTCAAATCTCTTTCTTTTGGGCCACCACCATCGTTATTGGGATTTTTAGATTTTGGTGGCGGCCGTTTCTTTCGTTTTGGATGAGAAATTCTGTTGCTACTTGTACGCACTCTACTATAAAAAATTATTGGGAAAAAATATTTAACTAGTTACTGTCCCTATATCGTTCCCCAAGTAATCCCACTGACAAAGAAGGACCCCTCTACCCCCCCCCCCCCCCCCCCCCCCCCCCAAATAGATCCCACTCTTAAATGGACCTCCTCCTTTAGGTCAGTTTTGGGGTAAAATCCGATCCTATAAGAGGTTTGAGAAGTTAATTGCTATATCCTTTGATTTAACCAGCTTTTCCTTCTCAAAACCTCTTATGGGATCAGTTTTATCTCAAAACAGCCCTAATGCCGTACTTCATAAAAAGCGTCTTGCGTTATGCGCAAGAATATAGCGTTGAAAATAAAGAGACGCGATTTTGTCTCTCCCTCTTTTCAATGCTATTTTCTTCAGCAAAACGCAAGACGCTTTTTATGAAAGCACGGCCTAAAGGAAGTCATTTGGCGACATCCTTTTTGCCTGTGGAATTGCTCAGGGAAACAATATAGGGACAGTAATTATTTATTTAATTTACCTTTTAAATAACAACGGAAAGAAACGTTTATCACGCCGACGTTCCCCACTTTGTGTTGCAGAAACGCTAGCAAATAAAAGGAATGGTGGTTTTTGGTGTTGTTGAGGAGAATTGAATTGTGATACAATTTCCCTCGAATTAATGTAAGGGGAAGAAACAACCTGAAAAAAATTTGGGGACTATTAAGGAGGATTTCGATGGATTTGGGTGGATTAAGATGGATTTATTGTGATTAAGTGTTGTGTAGTGGTGACACTACTATAAAAGCCACTGTAAGCGTCAGTCTAATTGGATCATACTAGCTTGGCTAGTCCCTGATCTCCTTCGTCTGTTCCCACTCTATACCTTCGCCTACACATTGTCATTTCTCTTTTGGATAAACTGTTAATCATTGCACGTCGACTTTCGTATACCCTCGGACATAACATTAAGGGGACGACATAGGATGGAAGTTCAACTCGTAGAACTGTCAGATAAGTTAAATTCGTAATCTTGAGTTTCTTTATACCCCAAATATTTAGAAGGGTCCAGGGAAGTTGACCTTTCGGGTTATTTGATCAATAGGGAGCTGACCTTCTGGGTGCCCTAAAAGCCCCGTAAATTAATCAAAAAACACCTCATAATAGCTCTGGTTATCCCAATCATTATCCGTTGGGGACCTAGCTATATGAAACTGATATTGACTTGCTGCTAAAGAATTTAAGGTCATTGCATCCAATTTTTGTTGTTCTCTTTCATATTTTTCGTTTGCACGCATCTCTTCCTAAAAAAGATTTTTTTTAATTTTCACAGAAAAATTCAAAAAAACCTCCATAGTATTTAACATTATAAAAAGCTTTAATTGAAATTTATTTTTAATTTTTTTAATAATTTTTACCGAATATACAAGAGTGTAATAATTGAGCAAATAAAAGAAAAGCACTCTAAAATTTTTAAAAATTCAGAAAGATTTTGGTAAAAGGTGTAATTTATGTGACAATTTCCTTTCATCTTTCCCAGAACCCCCCCCCCCCCTTTATTTTTGCCACTGACAAAATTCGACGAATTAAAAAAAGGCGAAAATTCAGCAAAAGGCGAAACGGCTTTCCCATTGTGTGTACCAAGAATGGGACGGGTTGAGGAAAAATCGGGTAGGGTTTTGGGTCGGGTTCTGAAAAATTTTTTGGGACGGCTTTCAGATATAGGGTCAGAAAAAAGTCAGGGGTTCGGGTAATTAGTCTTATCCCTTGTGTGTACCACTATGGTTCACTTATTCCCATGAAATTTTTATAGGAACAGAAAGCTCTACTCACTCAAAGTTAGGCACAATACCAAACAATAAAAAAGCAACCAAAGTACCAGAGGTGGGTCGGAATTCCGATTTCCGACTTTTGAGCCATTTCCGATTTCCGACAGTTCTGATTTACTGTTCCGACCCACCTCTGCTAAGTACTTATCGTCATAGATTCTTCTTGGTTAATTTTGTTCCAGCAGCAAAATAGAGGGAATTTTGAGGAAAATTCTGGGAGGGATGAAAATAAGGTGTCACACAAACACAATTTTATCAAAAAAAAAAATTTTTTTTAACCTAAAAAGATGAACACGCAGAGCTGTTCTAGGCCTATAAAGCTCCAGTTTGAGGCTAAATTTTGATTTTTTAAAAATTAATTTTAAAAATAAAATTAACATCAATTCAAAGATTGGTGGAAAAAGAAATGTAATAACGCCAACAGTAATTGAAACAGCATTCTAAATTAATTTTTTTGGTACTTTCCCGTTATATTCTTCCGATACCGTATTTTCTTAATTAATTCCCCATGCTAGAGTTGGGTTGAAACAATAATTCCCCACCCTCAAATACCATGCTGCACGTTCAAATCCCAAAACTCAAATAATTCCCTTCCCAAGAATAATTCCCCATCCCACGTATGGGTTGGACCTACTGCAATTTCCCCAGTTGAATTAATCGAGAAAATACGGTATATGCCCTCACAAATTCTTTGGCTTCGATTTACCCAAGAGGCTGGTTCCAAATTTCGATTTATATATCTTTCGATCGTTTCGTCTTTCCAAGTCGAAAGATACCATTACCTATGATCAAAAATCCCCAGAAATGTCCCCGAAATTTGAAAAACCATAGGGTGGACCGAGGGCATTTTTAATGTCAAAAATTCGGTTCCCTTTCGAATAACACAAAAATATTTTTTCGATGATTCCGAACAAACTTCAATGTAAAGAATTTGTGGGATATAACAGAAAAAGTCATGTTCAAAAGCCTGTTTAAAAAACACACCTGTTTAAGAAAAGTGTCCTTTTCTGTAGTTTGCGAAACTTTATAAATAGCCAACATAGAGAGTAGCATCATTGATGTTATTATTAAATTAACAACAACACGGACAAAAACTTTTTGGAAAGTTAATTTTTGTTTAAATTTTTTCTTGTATTCGGTAGAGGCTTCCTTTTTTGAAAGAAAAAAGAATTTTTTGGTCCGCACAAGAAGGTCAACATTCTAGAGGTCTTGTAGTGGTCAAAAGAGCAGAGGTTAACTACAGATGTACGGAGGGGATTAAGGAGGATATCGATGGATTTGGTAGGATTAAGATGGATTTGTTGGTGGGGATTAAGGAGGATTAAGTCCCTGAAGATGAAAAAAGGCAAAGAGAGCAGACCAACTTATCCCCAATCATGAGTCCCTATCTCCGTGCAACTATTTTTAGTTGATATACAGGGCCATTATACTGTGTTCACACAAAAAGCGTCTTGCGTTTTGCGGAAGAAAATAGCATTAAGAATAGAGAGATGCAATTTTGTCTCTCCTTTTAAATGTTATTTTCTTCCGCAAAACGCAAGACGCTTTTTGTGTGAACACGTCATTAGCTCTCTAGGAATAGTTGACCATTTAGGAAGTTGACCTTCTGGATTGATCCAATTTTTAATTAAATTTTTTCAAACCTACCTTCAATTTAATAGCATTAGCCATAGCTAATGAAGCCGCTGTTTCAGGTTCCCCAATATTGTAATCCCACCCATTTATCGCTTTCCAAGTAAAAACATATTGTTCTTGCTTTCCACTGCTTAATTTACTTTTTCGGGTATTTGAAGTCATTTTCTAAAGAAAAATTTTCAAAAAAAATTTTTACCCCTGCCAAACCTTCAGAATAATAAAAATACAAAATACAAGCAAAAATAAATTTAGAAAAACATAAGCTACAGGAACGTGATAGCCAATGATGAAACCTTTAAGGACTGTTTCATGACTGTAATAGCCGTAGAAGAGATAGGAATATTGAAGGTAACCCTTAAAAAATATTTTTTTACAATTTAGGAATTGTGCTGTAGTCAACCCTCGTTAATAAGGTTGGGTTTTCGGACCGACGTTCGAGTCATTTTTTCGGGCCTCATTTTTATCGGACCGGCCAGACCGAGTCTTTTTCGGGCCAAGATTCGATGCCCGACTCGATCTTTTGGACCGGCCCCCAACCCTACTCGTTATAAATAGAGATCGAGATTTTTAAAGAACTTTGGCCCTTGACCTCAATTTTAAGTGAGCAGGACCAGATTCTTGACCTTCAAGAATGGGTCAAGAAAAAATGTTTTTTCCTTGGGTTAAGAAAAAAACAAGAAATACTGAAAAATGCCTTGATCTTGACTCTGGATCTAGATCCAGTTTCTAGTCAAAGTCAGGTTGTGTTTCGGGTTGAGTCTTCAAAATTTTTTTCTGATCGAGTTTCGGTTGAAAAAAATTGTGGTTTCGGGTCAGTCATGGGTATTAAGAGGGGAAAAAGACGGGAGAGGTTTCGGTGTCCTAATCAGTGTTTATAAGCTCGTAGCAAAATTCGTACTCGTTCTCGTACCTGGGTACGAAATACGAGTACGAGCAAAAAGATAGGCTGGTACGAAGAGGTACGAAGCCAAAATTAGGGGTGGTACGAAGTACGAGTACGAGCAAATTTGAAATTTATAAACACGGGTTCTAATGTAAAATCAGTATTTCCTAGTTAAAAATTGCACAAAATTTTCCTAAATATTTTTAAAATTTAAATCTACCCCAAAATCAAGGACAGTATTTAATTCATCAGCATGTACAGCAACTTTAGTAGGCATTGCTTTTATATGCCTAGTCCGGTTAAAACGTCCAATATCATTTTTCGAGTCTGCCAACCATTCGGGCACAACAACAAAAGCCATAACCAATAATGAATTTGCAACATTCATTCCAAGTACCCAACGAAGAAAAATAAAAAAAGAAGAAACGACAGAGCCAAAATTGGATTCGATTTGTTTAATTTTGGATTCCCAAGGAATTAAGTAAATGCTGAGATTTTTTGCCCAACGCCAAGCCTTTGGGAAGAAAATTTAAATTTTTTTTAAATTTTTTGAAAATTTTTTTGAAAATTTTTGAAAAAATTTTTTTGAAAAAATTTTTGGCTCTTGTCTGGATTAAGCGTCCAATGAAAAGTTAACGCGTCCAATCACATTTTAAGTACCCACGGTTCTTCATTTTAGACCAATGGTCCGGTATCTTGTTGCACGCAATTGCGGATTGCAACTTGCGAATTTTTGACTTGCGGACTTGCGGATTGCGGCTGTGGAAAAATTTTTTTCAGTTGCGTGCACCCCTGATCGTGTAGGTGTAACACAACTCCGAGTGAGAAGACCTCTTTATTCCCTTAGATTTTATGGTACTAAAACGAATAACCGGGTACTTGAAAATGTGATTGGACGCATAAAATTTGAATGGACACGTTGCGGATTAAATTTTGCGGACTGTCCGCAAGTTTTTCATTTACGCAATCTTGACAAGAGCCAAATTTTTCTTCTCAAAAATATCTCTACCTTATTCCCTCGTCTACTTGCTTCAACTTTGTAAAGATGCCATTTACTAACTTGAGCTTCCTGTTTTTGTAAATATTGCCTAGCTACTTTTAACGCTCTCCTTTTCCTTCTCATAGGCCAAGGTTGTAGCCTTACTTTTCCAATAATTTCTTTGTGATGCCTTATTCTCTGGAGTATTTTCTCTCTCGGCATATTTCCAATATCTTCCTCTTCTTCATCTTCCCCATTATAATCATTTCGTCTTAACCGTCTCTCTTCTTCCCTCGAATCAACGCTTCTTTCCTTTTGATACTGTGAAGAAAGTTCTTCACGTTGATCCCCACCACCACCACTACTACTCCCCCCTCCGCCACCCCCTCCTCCCTTTTGTTGACCAGAACCTCTATGTCCCATGCTACTCGATCTGCGAACCATTAGAGCAACCAAATCGGACTATAAAAATAAAAAAAAATTTTGCGGACTGTCCGCAAATTTTTGCGGACAGTCCGCAAATTAAAAAAATTTTTTTTTCAGAATAAACTAAAAAGATTACAATAATTGACGATCTTCTAGAAAGCCTAGAAGTCAAATTTTCTGCTGCTGAATTTGGTGCATCACCTCCCTCTGAACGTGGTGTTGCGGAGAATGGTCTTTTTTGTTGTTGCTTTTTTGCTGCTTTTGAAACACCAACACTTCCAAAACTACCACCACCCCCACTTGTACTAGATCTGGGGGCTGTTTCTGACCTTTTAAAAAATTTTCCTTTTGGTGGTTGTTGACCTGAATGAGAAAAGAATTTTTTTAAAGAAAAAAAATTTCTCGAAATTTCGTGAAATTTCGCAAAATTTCGCAAATGTATTCCTTCTTCGAAATTTTCCAAAGTTTCGAGAAATTTCGCAAAATGTGTCCCTTCTTCGAAATTTCGCGAAATTTCGCGAAATGAGTTCCTTCTTCGTAATTTCGTGAGGTTTCGTGAAATTTCGTGAAATTTCGCAAATGTATTCCTTCTTCGAAATTTTCCAAAGTTTCGAGAAATTTCGCAAAATGTGTCCCTTCTTCGAAATTTCGCGAAATTTCGCGAAATGAGTTCCTTCTTCGTAATTTCGTGAAATTTCGTGAAATTTCGCAATTTCGCATTTTTTGTAAAAAACACCTGAAACATTAGACGCTGTTCTATGATGAGTTTTAGGTTCATTTCTTCTAAAAGATGAACGTGTTGAAGAAAAATTTGCAGCACCGCTTTCTTCATCCTCATCACTTAATAACCCTGGGGTTGCATCAAAACTTGTTTCTTCCCTTCTTTCATCATCCTCCTCCTCTTCATTTTCAATTTTTTTATTTTTATCTTCTGCTTTTTGACCAACTGAAATACTGAAAGGCAAATATTGACGAAAACGTTGCCACATTTGTTGTTGGAATTTTTGTAGAATACCTATTATAGCTTAGTTGAGGTTTTTACTTGTTGCCTTAAATAATAGAAAAGGTAATTTTCCGTATTTCTAAAGGAAACACACAGAAATGTGGACAAAACAAATACCGTATTTAATTCTAATATAATGGCCGCCATTCTATTTTTCAATATCTCTAAAAAGGAGGTCATTTTATTAGAATAAATACGGTTACTATTCGAAGGGCCGATCGATCTGAGTCGAAAGACTCCAAAATTATGAGAGGCTTGCAAATCTGTGCTGAGATATGGGGCTTTAAATGGAAAAAGAATATAGGGCTCGAAATGGTCAAAAACTCCGAAATATAGACAAAATCACTCAAATATGTATACCGCATTCTCTCTAATTGATCGGCGTCTCTATTTGGACGGCGGTCTCTAATAGAGCGGCACCTTGACAGGGGGTTGAAAATAGAGCGGCATGTCGCTCAATTAGAGAAAATACGGTTGGTATAGGGAAGGAAATAAATAAATCTAAGTGTATCCGCAAAAAATGAATAAAAAAAGCCTGTAGGGATAAATGAAATGTACCAAAGAAAGTTTAAAAAAATTTTAAAACAATTGAAAATAATTAATAAAGGTAAGCATAAAGAGAAGTTTTAAGAAAAAATCAAAAATGGACGACCAAGATTTTTGCTCATTAAAAGAAATTATTATTTTGTGTGTCTCTCCGTTCTCTCTCTCTCCGTTCTCTCTCTTCGGTTATCCTAATCTCGGATGGACAATTAAAAAAAATTTTTCTGTCCTCGTTGTTTTTTAATGTTTTCTGAGATTGAAAAAGTACACACTAAACTTATTTTTATAACTTATTTTCCCCCTTCCTCCTCCCAAAAATCGACAAAAATCTTCCCCCAATTTCTTCTTCCCTTCCCTTTTCCAAAATATCTGCCTGGCACATTCCTTCACTATTTTATACACCTATAAAATCAGTCTCCCCCTCTCACACCTGCCTTTAGGCTATAACTAAAATATACTCATTTCTCTCTGAATCACCCTCAAGAAAAAATATGGTGAATGAGGAAAAGCAACAAAACAATAAAAGAGAGAATTAGTAGTAGAGGAGAAGCAACGGCGATCTCTCTCATATTTCACCAAATACACATTTTGCCAATAAGGCTAAAAACTATCATTTTGCCAATAAGGCTTTGTTGACAAAATGAGAAATTTTAGCCTAATTGGCAAAATGTGGTTTTGGTTAAATGTGGGAAATAAAAGCGTCGGCGGCGCTGCAAGCAGCATAAAATAATAATAGAAGTTTGGTGTGGACAATAAACACACAAAATTAGCAGAAATTGGGACACTAAAACAATTGATTTTAAATAAGCTTGATGGAAGGATAGACAAATAATAAAAAAAATAATAGGGAATGATTGGAAGATGTGGAATTTATATAAATAAATACACCTTCCCCCCTTCCTCCCTTCTATTGTTTTGAAGGACAATAAAAGAAGGCATGAGAGCAGTTGTCCGCAAAAATGCCAAAAAATTTTCTTGCATAAAAAGGAAAAAACGAAAGGCGGAAGAAAGCGAAACAAAATAAAAAGCGGAAGGGGAGTCAAGGTCAAAAAGGAGAGGAAGGGTCAAGAAGCAAAATTTTGCAGAAGCGGAAGGCAGAAGATAGCCCATACCTGATATACAGGTTTAAATGGAGACAGAAAAATACTATGTAAAACGTTCCAGAATATATAAAACACACTTTTTAATTCCGGAAAACAGGCATAGGTAAAGTAACCTGATATAAACTTGCGGACAAACCATTATCAAATCTTGTCAAAATATGCCAAAAGTTAACATACATATTTTCTCGCTAAATCCCCTGAGGAATTAATATTTCAACCTATCCTTGGAATGGGGAATTATTAGAGGGAGAGGAATTGTTTGAGTTTTGAAATTTATTTTTTAATTAGACACTATCAGGGATGTGCGCCAAAATTTTAGCGTGGCGCGCCAAACGCCATGGCGCACATCCCTGACCACTACAATATGATGTAAAATAAAAACATAAAAATCAAAGCAGCTTAAAATTTAAAAAATCACATCACTTGTCATTTAAACTGGTGGAAAAAAATTAAAGAAAACGAAGGATCTTTTGCAGTCAAGAAGACTACCACTTAGCTACAACGCCCGCATTCCAACATTACACTTCGAACATTAAATAGGGTATTTGTGGGGAGGGAAATTGTTGTTTCAACCCATCCAGAGGTGGGTCAGAACAGTTAGAGGTGTCGGAAATCGGAAGAGCCGGAAATCGGAACTGGCTCAAAAGTCGGAACTCGGAAATCAAATTTCGGAAATCGGAAGGAAAAAAACGACGGAAATCGGAATTCCGACCCACTTCTGAACCCATCCCTGGTATAAGGAATTAATTGAGAATGGAGAATTAATCGAGAAAAACTAATTATTAAAATAGACAAAATTGGTCAGCGTTAAAAAAATTTTTTAAAATAAAGCCTCCTTTTTCTCCCTTACATATTTTATTTACCATTTACAGGGTCAGTTGTCCACTTTTAAAAATATATAAAGAGTCATTTTGATATAATATCGTTCAATGATTTATTGTCACAAACACATTTAACTTCACACAAAAATTCCAAAATTCTCTCAATTTCTCTCTCGAAATTACACTTTTTTGTTAAAATTTAAAAGCTTCCAAGAAGCTTCCAATTTGATTAATTATTAAATTTTACACAAAACAGCAACAAAGCTATACACAAATTCGTCACCTATTCTCAAAAATTCAAAAAATAATTAATCGAATCGAGGGAAAAATTTAAAAAAAGATAAAGTTGTAGCAGATTAAGGCTACAATTTAAGAAACGAAACCCCTGGTACCGTATTTTTTATAATTTCAGAAATATTCGATAAAAAATTTGAAATTTCTGGAGGAGGTAGTCATGAATGTTAAAGAAATTTGAGAAAATTTTTATAAAGTTAGGTCTCGCCTAAGTGCCAGTTTTTTGTTCTCGCTCCAAAACCGGGCGCCAAAACGACACTAACCCAAAATAAACATATTTATAGCGAAATTACAACAGAAAAATAAACAATATCGAACATTATAATTAGGGTTGCCAACTCGCTCGAACCGAAACTCGAAAGATCGAGCGAGCCGAGGCTTTTCAGCTCGAAAGGCTCGAAAACGAACCGAATCGAAAAAAACCAAGCTCGAAAAAATGCACCGAACGACGGCTCGAACCTAAAACGGCAACCCTAACTATACCTAACACAACAAAATTTAACCAATATACTTTTTAAGAAATCAGACAAAAGTCCCCACAGTTTCGTAATAAAATGCTTTCTTAGATCCAATACGGAAACATAAATACAACATTGCATCTTCCAGTGGATTATCCACTTCAAACAATTGATACTCCACAACCTTACAAAATTCTTTCTTTTCCTCCTCTTCTAACGAAAATCTTTTGAAATAACGTTCTTCATCTTTTACCATTTCTCCAAACATTTTCCTGTCAGAATCTTCATAGTGTAAGCCTTTACATCCACAAATAACAACGTAATGGTACATAAATTCGAGTCCTTTAGGAAAACAATAGCCTCCTTTATTGTATAGATAAAAATATTTTGTGTAGAATTTCAACGGGGACTCCCCAAAAAATAATTCGAAAATGTCCGGATTGATAAATCCTTGTTCAAATTTGAAGTTTTCAATAAAGCAGTAGGAAAGCTTCTTGAGCCAGTAACGAAAAATGAGCATTTCTTCGATAGTTTCTGGATACCGTTTTAATTGCAATTGAAGAAATTTAGGCGAAGTTCCTTCTAGAATTGAAAAAAAGGTAAAAATATAAGGGAGCAGGCCAACTTACCGCGTCCCCAACTTGTCGCAGAGCTATAACTTCATCCAGAATTGTAGAATCTGGGATGCTCTGGTATGGTTCGATGTGCCTCGACGAACTGAATCGAACCATACCAGGGTATTCCGGATTCGACAATTTTGAACCAAGTTATAGCTCTGCGACAAGTTGGGCTCGCGGAAGGTTAGCCTGCTCCCAATATAAGCTTATTTCTAAATAACAAAAAAGCTTCTAAAATCAACCACTAACCAGAGGTGGGTAGGAATTCCAATTTCCGACGTTTGAGCCAGTTCCGATTTCCGAAAAAAATTTTGATTTCCGACACCTCTGACTGTTCCGACCCACCTCTGCCACTAAAAAACGAAAAATTATTCACCTTCTCCTTTTGATACAATAAACAAATGTGCAATTTCATTAAGTTTATAATCATCAACTGCTACATCAAAATTTTTGCGAAGAGAGTCGTTGTTGTGATAAAAGTAGAAAGGAATCCGTTTCTGAATTGCTGCTTTCCACTAAAAAAATAAGAGTTTATAGCCAAAGGAACCACAATTATGCGGAGCAGTTCAACTGAGTCCCGGACCCTATAACTTATGAAGGAGTGGTCACTTTTTGTTACTCTTGGTACCATTGGATAGGGCATTAAATAGGCTACAATATACCAAAAAATCAAAATTCCTGACCGATTGATAAAAAAGTTATGATCGATAAAGTGCCGAAAAATCAGATTTTTTGAAAAAGTTAGTTTTTAAATCATAACTTTTTTGTCAATCGGTCAAAAATTCTGATTTTTTGATATGTTATAGAGCTTTTGATTCTCTGTCCAATGATATCAAGAACATGAAAAAGTGACCATTCCTTGCTAAGTTATAGGGCCGGGACTGAGTTGAACTGCTCCGACAATTATATTATGTACCTTTAATTTATTTTCCTCGCTTAAATTCAAATCTAATTCTTTAGGACTATACTCCAAATCCTTGCAAACATCTGTAAAACAAAAAAAAACTTTTAATAAAGTACTAATCAAAAACCCTTACAATTTTTCCAAACAACCAACTCAACAGAATAGAACACTTTCATAGCCAATTCCTTGTTGTATTTGGCAATCAACTCACAAAAATGACGATTTAACAGTTGAAAGTTGTTCAATTGGTTGAAATTGAGGCATTTGAAGATGTCAAGTTTTGTTTCAGCAGGTAAAAGATTCATTGTTGTTTAATCATATAAAGTTGAGAATTAAAAATTTATCTGCTTTTATACTGCTTTTATATGTTAATTTATGTGAGTTAATTATCCAATTTAACAGTTGGTTGGCCTTATACATCACATGGCCCACACGATTTAGTTTTAAAAATGCGCAATCGGTAAGTGACTTGGGGTCGCTATAGTATAGGTCCACCGAGATCGGAACTCAAAGTATATACCATTCGATTCGTCTCGCCGAGCTGAGTTCAAATATGCAAGAATTTTCTGCCGGAGACGAAAACTCGCAGAGATACAGACGATTGAAAATCGAAAAACCATAGGGGGGACCAAGCACTTTTTTGGGGTGAAAAATTCGAATATGCAAATGATAGCTCATTCGAAAGAGCTCCTCAAGCTGAGTCGAATGACACCAAGATCAACAAAATCCGACTTGATTGGACCGAGATATAGGCACCTAAAAACCGAAGATCCAAAGGGCCGATTTTTGGAATAAAAAATTTTTTATACAAATAATACCTCATTCGAAAGAGCTCGACGAGCTGAGTCGAAAGACACCAAAATCACCGTGATTGAACAAGATTAGACAAAGTTATGATAGAAAAACTACCAACATAAACCTATGGGTCGGCGGCGAGGCGCTTGTGCAAAACCCCGCGCTTCGCGCGGGGTTTTGCGGCACGCGCCTCGCGGGGAGTCTACGGGCGATGGGTCTGGGCTCGTAACATAAACCTATTCCTATCTCCCTTGCTCTGGACGTATTTGGGGTCTCCGTAGCAGCAAAAATCACCACAGATGCCATAGGTAAGGAGCTAAAAGAAAAGATCATAACTTTGTCCAATCAAGTCAGATTTCGTTGATTTTGGTGTCATTCGACTCAGCTCGAGGAGCTCTTTCGAATGAGTTATAATTTGCATATTCGAATTTTTTACCCCAAAAAAGTGCTTGGTCCCCCCCATGGTTTTTCGATTTTCAATCGTCTGTATCTCTGCGAGTTTTCGTCTCCGGCAGAAAATTCTTGCATATTTGAACTCAGTTCGGCGAGACGAATCGAATGGTATATACTTTGAGTTCCGATCTCGGTGGACCTATACTATAGTACAGCCAGTGACTTAAACGAAGGCGGAAATGAAAATGGAAAATCTCTCAAAAATTCCCACTCAAATAACTCGATTTCTACCATTTCCCCTATACTCTGAACTTTCTACTCTGAAACGTCCTTGAAATGTTAAAACCTTGAAATGTTAAAATTTCAAAGTGTCACGAGGAAATATTTTGTCGAAATCTCTAATTTAAAAATCATTAATTTTCCCTTGGACACGCAGGCGCGCGGCCATAACGGCGCAAAGCTATAACTTGCTCGAAAATTTCTGGTACTTTTCAATTTTGGTATCAATCTCTATGGCTCGATGAGTGGAATAGTTTAATGCTAAATTTGGTAAGATTCGGAAATCCTGAAGCAAGTTATGGCTTTGCACCGTTATGGCCGGGCGTCTACTTGGATTTTACCCATCATTTGTTTTCCCTATTCAGCTGATTTTGTTTTAGGATTTTTTCTGATTTTTGACTGACTAATACAAACCAGGATTCTTTTTAGACTTCCCTTGAACCTCCGTCATGTCAAAATTTCGTCTAAAATTTTAAAAAATAATTTTATTTATTTTTCAGCATTTTTTCTATTAAATTATGGAGGACGACTTAAAATCATTTATTAAACTTCCCTGGTTCAAAAAACATTTTTCAAATTCGTCCGACTTGGAAATACTTCCTGCACGTTATACAGTCCAATATGTTATGGAAGAAATGTTTATTTATTTTGAGAAGCGTTTAACTCAAATTGCTGATGAAGAACCTTTGGTATTTTTTTTAATTTTTTGGGACTTTTAAAGGAAAACTGATTTTTCTTTCGGACAGTTTTTACTGAAAAATTTTTGCGGGATTTTTTAAAGATGAAATGAACCGCTTACCCTATAAAAATTTCTGAAAAATTATTTGCAAGAAAAGTCACTACTTAAGATTAAGATTCTTAAATGTTTGTCAGGGCTAGACTATGGTCTTTATTTATTGACCAAGGTTGGGGATACTGGTCTTGGTCTGGGTATTACATGGCCCTAGGTTCTAGGTACATAAAAAACAATCCTGCCACACATCGGGAATGGTCTTTCTTCACTTTAAAAGGCAAAATAGTCAATTTGTGTGGACAGAAGCAGAAATTACCTAATTTCTGACTTGATTTTGTACCTTTTTAATTAAAATTTAAACTTATTTTTTAGGACAAACTTATAAACAAATCATTCAAAAGAGGAGAGGATTCTTATCTCAATAGCCTGTTAAGAACACTTTTTGGACTATGCGAGACTTGCCTACCTTCGGTTTTGAACGTTTTGATTAAATGGTATGAGCATCAACAGAGAGTTTCAATCAGCCAAGTCGGGTAAATTTTTACATTATTTTTACTTGGTTTTTCTTAAGTATCTGATTTTTTGTTGGAATTTTTTGTCGAACTTCTTTAATCCAATCGGTTCGAAGGATCGAATCGGGCTTCGATTTTTGGCTCGAAAAAGTCCCGAACGGCCCGGTTCGATAAAAAATGAGGCCCGAAACAAACGACTCGAACGTCGGCCCGGTTCGAAATCGGCATCCCTAATTCCAATTTTTGCAAGTGATTTGCTTAAAAATGATGTCCACGTTTTAGTTTTTTGACATTGAAGTAATAATGCACCCCTGACCCAGTCTATTTATTCTTCGACCCCAGCATTTTTGGCAATCGATATCTTTTCTTTGATTTCCCCTCATAAACCCAAGACTAGAGATCGGCACAGGACAGGATCCCGCACAGGATTTTTCAGTATCCTGTCTGAAATCCTGCCTTTTTTCAGTTTTCAGGATTGTCAGGACTCCAGGATTTTCAGGATTAATCCTGCAAATGCGATTTTACCGATCTCTACCCAAGACCCTCAACCTTTCCGAACTTCTTTAAATTTTCTTTTTTATTTTTAGAGAAGTCAGAGATCGTGCCATAAAGAAAACACTTGTTGCTAGCTATTTATTTTGTGTTGTTTTAATCGAAATTTTACTCCAAGTCCACTTCCACCCAGCAGAATGTCAATCACAAATTAATTTTATTGTTGGGAATTCTTTCAATCAAATATCTTACAAGGACCAATCCGTTTTTGGAATTAATTATAATAATAGTTTGATAGGTTTGTTTTGAATTTTTTTGTTACAGGCAAAAATTTTATTTGCGGACAGACTTTTTGCTGATAAAATTTTTCAAGTTGCGGACAATTTTTTAAATTTTTGCGGACAATTTTTAAATTTTGCGGACAAACAATTCTTTGCGGACAAAAATTTATTTGCGGATTTTCTGCTATCAAAATTTTTATTTTTTTTTTCTAGTCTCTGAAATCTTCGCAGAAGTAATTGGTGTCTTGTCTCAAACCCATTGTAAATTAATCCAAAAATATTGTATTGACAATTTAAACGAATTACGCAAAGAAATACCAGTTAATACACATTCTGTTATTTGCCTATTAATGGGAATGAAATATTTTAGAATTAAGGTAATTTAATTTTAATTATTTTATTATGTTTTATCAGAATTTTTTTATCAAAATATTCAAACAAATCTTGTAATTTTTTTATCCTCACCGTTTCCCTTACCGCCCGACTGTCTGTGATTTTTACGCCATTTTCGATCTTAACACCCCCATTTTCCAAGATGTTCTCTCCGACCAGTCTTTGGAAGCTCGTACAAAAATTCGTACTCGTACCTGTGTGCGAAGTACGAGTACGAGCAAAAAATTAGGCATGTATGAAAGTACGAGTGCGAGCAAATTTCAAAATTCTAAACACTGTCCCTAACCTTTACTTTAACTCAGAATTTTGTATTTTTGTTTTTTGAATTTTTTCTCGCTTGATTTAACGAGAAAAATCTTTATACTTTTGTATTTTTTTTCTAATTTTTTATTTTCTAAAAACAGACAAACGAAATATCTTCATTGGAAGAAGGCATCGCTTTTTTAGAAGAAATTGGTTCATATTACCTTGAAGTTGATTTAAAACAAAAAGATTTGAAGCATGCTTTGGCTGGTTTATTGGTTGAAATACTTATACCTATGGCTGCGGTTTGGAATTATTTTTTTGTAAATTTTTAAGAAAATTTTGTTTTGTAGCAAATAAAAACTGAAGCAAACGTTCCAGCTTTAATTGCTTTTGTTGATAAACTTTACAATCCAACATATGATTTGATTAATAAAAAGCAGCATAAATTGGTATATTTTTTATTTTTCTAAAATATATTTTTTAATTTTTTTGAGGCATTTTGAATAATATTATTTCAAGACATAGGGTTGGCCATGCCTGGAAAATCTCTGGGTATCGAACTGGAATCGATAACCGAACTGAAATTTTCCGGATACCCGGAACTGGGCACCTTATCCAAGCACGGACTTTGGGAGCATAACTGAAATGAACCTTTTTTACAAAAATTTTTCTGAGGGGTTTTTAATGGATTTTTGGAGAGCTCCAAATTGTTGATTTTTTGTCTCGTATTTAGACAAAAAAGGATCCAGCTATTTTAGAGTTCCTCTCCCCAACATTAAATTTTTAAATTTTTTCAAAACTTTAAAAAATTTTTTAAATTTCATTCAGGCAGCTTATCCACTTCTTACTTGCTTACTATGCATCAGTCAAAATAAATTTTTTCTTTCTACTTGGGTTCAATTTCTTAATCTTACGCTAGGTAAATATTCATTATTTTAGGCAATTCATAAAATTTTATTTTTTCAGCAAATCTCAAAAATAAAGATTCAAGAATTTCTCGAATGGCTTTGGAATCACTTTATCGTTTAATTTGGTTAACATTTTTATTTTATACTCCCTTCTTTCCTCTCAAATTTGAAATTTTTGACATAATTTAATTATTTTTATCAGTGTTGGCGTACGGTTATTAATCAGTTACCCCTCTGGTTTTTGGTTATTCCAATTTTATTTTTTCGGAATCCAAACCGGCTAACGGCTAAAACATTTACCAAGAAATATCAGAAATTTCGATTTTAAACCGGGCGTGAACACTAGAGATTTTTTTAAAGCCTGGACCTGTTCCTGGACTCTGGAGGATTTATTGACCTGGGCCGGATCCTGGGCCTGTAGTCCAGGAAAACCCCAGGCCTTGGTCCAGGTCCAAGAACACACCCTTATTTTATCTCTTCTTAATTCTGAAATTTTTGAAAAGAATTTTGTTCTATTCTTCCCTATTTTCTCTTTTTTTTTAAAACCCTTCATCAATTACCTCAAATTAAATTTTATTTTTTAAGGGTTTACACAGTTCGTATAAGCTGTGAAAGTAATAGCGTAACTCGAAGCCGTTTGGAAGGAATTTGTGCAAGTCTTTTCCCTAGAGGTTCAAGAAATGTTGTTCCAAGAGATGCTCCTCTCAATATTTTTGTCAAAATAATTCATTTTATTTCTCAATATAGAATTGATTTTGCGTTTAGAGTTTGGCTTTATTTTAAGGTTTTTTTTAATTTTTTTAAAAATTTTAGGAAATAATTTATGACTTACTTGGGTGTTCAAGAGCTTCATCAAGAACCCTTTCAATTTATCCTGAACGTATGAATATTGGAATACGTGCTTTAATGGTTATTTTTGATGGACTACAACAAAATGAAAGTCCTCCAGGAATGCCGAGATCTATAGGTTTTTAAATAATTTAATTTTTAAAAATTTCATTGAGCGACGGGGTGATTTTAGATATGCCCAATTGATATTACGAAACTTTATTTGGTCATTTCAAGTGTTGAACTATCAATGGTAGGGTTGGATTCGGATCCGAAATAAGTTCTGATACTTTTTTTATAAGTCTGGACTTTTTCGGTTTTGATATCGGATACAAATATCCGGGGATTTCACAGGATCCGCAAACCCTTGTTGATTATGAGATTATTTAAGGCATTTGGTGAACTTACAATTAATAATTTAGTGGTTTTTAGCTTCGAGCCACGATCTGATAATCACGCTAGTTTATGATTTATGGTATTTGTTCCACCCAGGGTAGCCCTTTCCAAATCGTTTAAAGGATGCATGTGCTCTCTAAAAGAGGGTAAAAAAAGGGGGGGCGAAATCGGTCAAAAAGGTGGCAAATGCTTCCCAAATGAGGCAAAAGGGCCACCCTTTTTCCACCAAAAATTTTTTTTTATTTTCTCCATCCTAAATTCTAAAATCCAATTTTAAAAAGGTTTTGTACCTTTCGGAACAATTCAACGCCAAAAAAGAAGTTATCTGACTCAACCATTATCAATCGAAACAGCAATTTCTCTCGGTCTAGAGCAATACTATCCAGCTTGTAGAAAAGCTTTTGACTCAATTTTGCGTACTTTGGATGCCCAAATTGGACGTTCATTTATGTTAACAGCTTCACATGTTCGTGGAAAAGAATATAATGAAGTTATTAATTCTGAAATGAGGGCAAAATTGGATCTTTTTCGAACTTGTATTGCTGCTATTCCTCGTTTTCTTCCTGATCCAATGTCTCATCAGGTTTAATTTAAAGATTAAAAAAAAATTTTTTGTGATATTTTTTGTGGAGGATCATAAGTGCGTTGAAAATAAAAAAATTTTTTCTGGGCACTCATCTTAAACTTGAGCACTATTATTTTTGTGATCCTTATCCTAAACCAAAAAATATGTCGAATTTAGAATCAAATAAGGTAATAGAAAGGAAACTAGTATTCTAATTTTACTGTTAACAATAGGGTTTCCAAAATGGACCGACTCGGATCGAAAGATCGAGTCGGGCCTAACATATTTGGCCCGAAAGTGATTCGTACCTGCCCATTCGATAAAAACAAGCCCTGAAAAAATGCCTCGCTCGTCGGCCTGACTCGTAAACGGCAACTCTAGTTAACAATTCTTTCTTGGAATAAAAAGCAGAATGTCATGGTCCTATTCGTTGGCGGATTTCATTTGGCTATACCGCTGTAAACACTAAATCTTTGTCGTTTACTTTGACTATTCCTCTTATACGCCCTTTGGATTTGACTAATTTCAAAAATTTAATTTCACAATTAACTCTTAATTTTCGTTTTTTAAAGGATTTGATAGAATTTGTCATTCGAATGTGTGTTCATGTAGATGAAGAAATTCGTTTAACAGCCTACCAATCACTTCAAAATTTGGTTGCTGAATGTCCAGATTGGAGAGAAGATTTATTCCACATTTTTCTTCGTTTTTTAATTAATCAAATTCAGGTTTTTTAAATTATGACAGGGTGGCATAATACCAAACCCTCCGAAAGGCACACCAAAATATGGATTTTTAACAACCTTCAACGTGATTGGAACGGGTACAGCCCAAGTAGGCGCGTGGCCATAACAGCACAAAGCCATAACTTGCTTCAAGATTACCAAATTTAGTATTAAACGATTCCTCTCATCGAGCTAAAGAGATTGGTACCAAAATTGATAAGGGCCAGAAATTTTCCAGCAAGTTATGGTTTCTCGCCGTTATGGCCGCGCGCCGTTTTGGGCGTGTCCCATTCTAACATGTTTTTTTTATTTTCTCGTTTTGTTATTTTGCTAGCTTTAAAGGGTTTCTATTTCGGCGTTTCTTATTATAGCGTGCTCCACAAAATTAAAAAAAAATTTTTTAGGACACATTCCCAACATTATTAGAATCAATGGTTCGTTTATTACTTCAATTACTTTCGGTTTGGAAATTAAATTTTATTGAACATCAAAAGAATGAATCGATTATGTTAAAGCTTTCAACAAATAAAGTTGGTATTAGTTCTCAATCTTCAATTTCGGAAAGTTGTTAGTTTTGATTTTTCTTTAACAATTCGTAAAATTTGTATTGACAAACGAAAATCTTGTAAAATTTTTTAAATATTCGGAACCTATTGGAAAAAAGTCATCGCGATTCTTCATTTCGGTTCGACTGAAGAACCTTAATATTGTCTCTTAAAAATTCCTTTATCCTTAATTTCGCAAGTTTTATCCTAAAGTTGACAATCTTCAATTTAGTAGCCTGCATATGAATTGAAGTTTGTAAATTGAATTAATTTAATAAATTCAATTTTTTCTTATATCGCGGCTAAAACTGGGGACTTTGGACAAATAAAGGGAAATAACTTCGAAAGGATTTTTTGCTATGTCTTTTGAAAAGATAGATGGTCTCTTAAATCAGTTTGCTGTGGTTTTTTGACCTAACAAATAAGAGAAAATTCTAAAAAATATTGACTTCATAAATTTCTTTTGCCTGTCGCACAAAAACTTCTAATCAGACAAATTCTAAATTAATTTCCTAAATTTTTTTAAAATTTAAGGCGAATTAACCAATTCACATACATCCTTTGAACGTTATATTAGTGCTACTGCTTTTGCTCTTCATTGTATAGAAGGTTTAGCATTAACACTTTTATGCCAATTGAGGCCACAAATTAAAAGAATGGCAATTTCTTTATTATACGAAGTTAAAGGATTTTTGGATTGTTTTCCACAAAAACATGTTTTTTTTTTGAAATTTTAAAAATTAAAAAATTTTTGATTTAAGCATTATGAAACACCAGTAATTGAAGTTTTGGATGAGGCAACACCTTATGTAATGGAAAAATATATTCAACATGTTTCTGAGAATGAAAAGGTTTTTTTTTGTTTTTTTAATATATGGAAATGGAACGGGTTGTTAATATAAGAACGCCGAAATACCAACCCCCAAAAGCCCTTGAAATGCCAAGCTGTGTAAATGACGTTATGCTGGCATTTTTTGTAGAGACATATTGGGATTTCCCTCAAAACCCCCCTTAAAATTTAAAATAAATAAAAAAAAGTGCCCATGTTTCCTTTTTAGGTTTGTTAAACTTGTTTCCTTTAATATTAAAAATAATTTTCGTCAACCGGATTCGAACCCTTGACCCCTTTTGGTCAAAACCAAAACCTATCCAACTACACTAAAAGTATACTTTTCCAGAAAACTTGGCACAAAGACTTTGCTTCATTTTGTGAGATTGTATCGAATGTTGGAACTGATCCGCTTTTGGTAAATGAAGACCATGGAAATGAATATTTGCGTTGGGATGTTTGGGCTAGCGCTCTTTCTGGATTTTCTGAGCATCGTTTTCTTCCGTCAAAATGCACAGTGGCAATATCTGTAAGAATCTTTTTTAGATTAATTAAAAGGCAGATAAGATAAAGTCCCCATTAACCCGCTTTACTAACAAGGGAGCAATGTTTACTATATATGACTCGAGACCAGGGCTGGGCGCAATTGGAATCCGCAACTTTAATTTTAAATCCGCAAACGCAATCCGCAAGTGAAAAAAAACAAATTTGCGCCCAGCACTGCAAATTGCGCCCAGCCCTGCTCGAGACTCTCGACTTTTTATTGTGAAATGGTTATAACTTTTAACCATTTTGTTACGGGATCTTAAAAAATACAAGAGCCTTCATTTTCTTGCTACATCCTTTAAGAAAATTTTTGAAAATTTTTAATTTTAGTTTGCTTGGCCAGCATTGCTTACTCGTTTCAATTACTGCCATCAAATAATTGACCCAAAGTATTTTTTTCTAAAAATTTGAATTTATCAAAAAAAATCTTTTTTTCAGTAATCCACAAAATGAAAATCGTAGTTCTCTTCTAAGAAGCAGTAAAAGTAGATATACAAATTGGCCATTATGTGGAGATATACTCAGTCATGAAAATTATTTAAGTCTGTGGCAAAAATATATTGTAATGGTTTTTGGTCTTTTCCAATCAAAAACTACATTTTTGTCAAATCCTTCATTAATTAGAAGTTTTTCTCCGTTTGTTTATTTTTTTTTAATTTTTTGCTTTTATTTTTAACCAAATTTCTTTTTATAGGGTAAGCTAGAAATTAATTTTGAAAGTTTAGGAGGGTGGGTGGGACTGGTGAAAAAAAAGACGGGTCGACTTTGAGCAGGGTTTAAAAATTTTACGGATCCGGTTTTTGATTTAAGGTCCAGTTTCGGATTTCAGGTCGAAAAAAGTCAGAAGGGGAGAGCTAGTGTAAACTGACCCATCCTTTTTGCAGGGTTTTATAAGTCGGTTCAGGATTTTTGGGAATTCAATTAAAATAAATGCTCTAATTAAACCCATGGGTTTTTATTTTTCGATGGGTCTTTTTGGTGGGCTTGTATTAGATATGGGCTTCTATTAGGGAACGGGCTTTAGAGCATTTAAGTATATTTCCTTTGGACCGTGAAAATTTTTGTGTTTAGGGGTTTTGTTTTTCCAAAACGAACTTCCTCTAAAAGCAACTTTTTTTTTCTTGTTTCATTTTTCACAGAGTGACATTTCTTTAAATATAATGTTTTTGTAGAAGCTGTGATTCTTCTGAAGTAAACAAATCAATGATAAGTTCAGTCAAAATGACAAGGACAGGATTGTTGAATTGTTCTCAACTTTTACAAAAAGCTTCGATAATGTAAATTAAATTTAATAAAGAAAACTTCTAAAAAGGGCAGACTTCACTATGAGATGCCCACTTTTGTTTGAAAAAGTATACTTTGTAACAAGGGATATCTTGTTAGATTTTGGAGTATCGCTTTGTCAGCTCCTTTTCTCCTCTAGCCATAGATCGTCGGAATTCCAATTTTCTAAATTTTTTCCTGACAGTTTCTTATCGTCAGTTCTTATCATGTTGCGCCCGGACAATGCGTCAGTGGACATCATCCTCACAAATCCATCGATATCCTTCCTAATCCCTTCAAATCACACTGCATGTTCCATAATCCTACGATATAGAATATTTCACTGACCGATTCTACGCTGACGCATTGTCCGGAAACCTCGGGTTGTGCCCTTTAACCAACCAAAATTTTAAAAATTTATCTTAAATCGAAGCTTTGCTTAATTCTGGTGGTTGTTTTTTGTTGGTTCCGACCATTCGTTTAAATAATTTTTTTTATTAATTTTTAAAGGATTCGTTGGGAAGCTACAGACATTAAAGATGCCGTTGTATTAGGAATGGGTTCAATGAATTCAGAATGTTTTGAGTTTGTTTTGGTTGTTTTTTATTAGAAAAAAGAATTATTTTTTAGGCTTTTATTTGAAGAATTTAATTTAAAAGGAATTTTGCGAGAAGTTGGAGAGCGCAAAAACGAGACAAATTTAAGAAGAAAAAAGAGGAAAGACGCTTTGAGATTGCAATTGCGTATGTTATTTTTTTCTTTTGTGAAAATTAAATTTTGGTGTTTAGGGGGAAGTTTGGGGACTTTATTTTGGTGTGCGGACATATCGGGATGGACATATCGGGATTGGTTTGACAAAAATAATTTATTGAGTGTTTACGTTTGTTCTACAACATAATATAAAAACCCTATTCCTCGATAGGACAATATACTATCCAAGACCCAGTGGCCGTAGGTCCCGAAATCAGTAGGGTAACTGTCCGTACATTGAAATATCCCGACTACAAGAGATTTTTGGTCTATTAAATTATGAATAGGGTTGGGGGTCCGGTCCGAAAGATCGAGTTTCTAAAATTTAAACAAAATTTCCTTTATTTTCAGTTCGAATTCTTGAACTTGCACTAACTCGTAGATTATTTGACCATTCATTTTTTGATCGTCATTCTGGTTCCTTGTCTCCTCTTTTGCTTGAATTTATTGAATCTGTTCGGTTTCATGTTGAATCTGAAACGGTTTATTTTTTTAATATTTTTTTTTGATTCTGTGGAAATATGCAGTTTTTATTGCCCTAAAAACGTAAATTTATTTTTTATGTCGGCGGGATTTCGGAACCGCCTGTGTCTACGGGTATCTCCGCATCCTTGAGCATGCCTGTCAGTCTGGGTATTTTTGACTTCGGGATTTTTAAATTCTTGGCTTTCGCTCTATGATGTCTCTGGGCTCCGGGGAAGAATCGAGGAATTTTGGCAAATTCTAGATTAAGAATGTTATTAATAGAGATGCAACACGATTTAAATAATTTTATTTTTCTAAAATTTTTAAAGATTCGTGATGTTAAAACAATGAGAATACATTTTGCTAAAGTTGTTACTGAAATTGTTTGCAGTGTTCCACGTATTTTTTTTTGGTTTTAAAATTTTATTTTTTTTCAAAATTTTAGTCGATTTACGAGAAAATTTGTTACCAATGGATTTGCGTCGTTCATTATTTTTCCTCTTCTTTTCTTGGTGCAGTCGAATTTTGGCAAATTCTAATGATAATAGAAGGTTTTTAATTTTTAAAATTAGGTAATGTTCTAGGAATGTGAAATAGAATGAAGAAATTGGAGGGTAAAGGTTTTGAATTTAGTTGAATCCTTTTTCTAAAGTGTTGATTTTGTTTTTAAACGTTGATGGCCAGAGTCAATGCTGAAGTGTTTTTAGAGTTTTTTTTGGGTTTTTTGATTTTGATTTTTTTGGCTCAAATTCAAAAAATTGGCCAAGTATCAAGATGAAACTTTTTTCTCTCTCCATTTCATACTTTATAAGACTTCCATTGGTAAATCAATATTTGAGCTGATATCTACTAAAGTTTTTTGTATTTAGGAATTGAATTAGCAACTGAAATTAGCAATTGAATAGCAATTTTTTAAGGAATTGTTATTATCGTTACCGAGTCGTTCCAATTAGGCCTTTTTTTGTCCCCAATTTATTCCACACCTCTCAATTTCCTTTCAAATTTCTAAATATTTTCGTAAATTTTCGGTTACTTCTCGAGCTATTAGGAATGGCAAAATTCCATAAAATATTCTTTAAAATTTTCATTTCATTTCGGGGTTACCCCTTCTTCAAAACCAATTTAAAAAAATTATTTTAAGAAAAGAAAATGATATTGGTATTCATGTTGAACAAAAAGCAATTCAAGCAATGTGTGCACTTTTTTGTGTAGGAAGTGTTTTTGAATGTCAAGGACAATTTGGAGATGAAGATTATATTTTGAGATGGGTAGAAGCTTTGTTGTCTTCAAATAATTCTACGGTTTATTTTTAAAATTTTTTTTAATATTTGGGTTTAATTGATAGATATTAGAGATCGAGCTGGGCCTGGAACAAGGCTTGGGTTTTTCCTATACCCAGAGTCCAGGCCCAGACATTTTTAACCTTCCTGGGTTTTTCCTGGACTTTAGGCCCAGGATTCAGCCCAGGTCAATAACCTTTAAAAATCCTAAGTCAGAGGCTGAATAATCTATTGATTTGGCTAGCATTTTGGGAGAAAAAATTGTAATTGGCGAAAACAGAAAACCCTGGTACAATAAAACCCCAAGGGCGTAGCCTAGGGGATCAACATTCTCCCAATTTTTCCCCTCCCCCATTTCGGGCTCCTAGCCTCTCTGGCTACGGCCTTGGAAAAACCTATATTGGCCTATAAATTTAACAAGTCAGGGACATATATCTAGAAAGAAATGAGGAGAGTGTCTCCTACGTCCTTCCAAAGTTTTAACATTTTTTCCATTTTAGTTTAATTTCATTTTTAAAAAGATTAATGGAATTTGTGAAGAATTGCTTTGTACAATGCTCCATTTAAACGAAAATTATCCTCAATTATTTGAAAAAGTTTTGCAAATGTGTTACATTAAAGACGAGCTTGTTGGTTCACGTTGTTTTCGTTCTTTGGCTTTGCTTTTTTCTCAAAGGTTTTTTTTGTAATTTTTAAAAATTATTTAAAATTATTTGTGGAGTTTGTCAGATTATGCTTCCCACAATTTTATTTTGTTTTCTATGTTGAGGGTTTTGGGTTCCTTAAAACTTTTTTTTTCGAATTTTTACTATGATTGTGGGGGACTGGACCTTCCTTTATATTATTCGTACCAATTTGGATTAATAAGTTTTCCGGAATTGGCTATGATTTTCAATGCTTTATGCGCCCCTCAAATATCCGCCTTTATATCTGTGGCTTTCAGATTAGTTAAATTTAAGTCAGGGTGGCCCTTTAGCCTTATTTATAGAGGATTTTCTCTATTTTTGACCTTTTCGTCCTATTTTTGGTCATTGTTCTAGACAAAATTCACTGTCAAACTTAAAAATTTATGTTGTTCTTTCCACGATAGTATGGGGCGTACACCATGGCTGGGCGCAATCGAAAAAAATTTTCCGCAGCCGCAATCCGCAATTGCGCCCAGCCCTGACGTACAAACATTGACAAAACCCCCAAATTTATTTAAAAATTCTTTTTTATAGAGAATATCCATGTGAATTTATTTCACTTTTATGCTTATGTGGAACATTTGCTTCAGATGCAGAAGATTCTTCAATTCGTCAAACAACCTATTTATTTATTTCTCTTTTAAAAAGACAATTTTTGGATATTAATTTATCCCCTTTAAATTTATCTTCAATTTTGGATGAACATAATAAAAATGTTAGGCTACAAAATAATGTGGAGTTGAAACCAAAGTAGGAGAAAAAATTTAAAAAAAATTAAAAAAAATTTTTTCAAGTTATTTTTCAATAAGCCAAACATGTATAAGTCAACAATTAGCTAAACAATATTCACAACTTACTATGCCTATTTTTTCTGGTTAATTTTTTTAAAAATTTTGTTTTTAACTATTAGAGATCGAGCTGGGCCTGGACCAAGGCCTGGGTTTTTCTTTTACTCAGAGTCCAGGTCCAGGCATTTTTTGACCTTCCTGGGGTTTTTCCTGGCTTTTCAAAAATCTCGATCTCTAATACCTATTGATATTGTTATCCAAAAAAAATTTTTTTTTATTTTTAACTCGAGACTTTTCTGGATGGGGAAGGTGAGTTTCCCCTCGTCGAGTGGGCTTCTATTAGAATATTTATTTTTTAATTTTAGAAATTTGTTCAAGAATAGAAACTGCACGTCCAAATAGACAAGTATCAATGTTAATATTTTTGCATGAATGGATAAAAAATATTGTTTTGGTTGATAATTATTGTGATATTTATTTACCTTTAAAAGACGAAGGAAAAGAAGAAAATGGCTGGGGATCAGAAGAAGCAACACAACTACTTTTAAATAATTTGTTGTTTTTGACGGCTAAATTAAGTTGTGAACATGATAAGGAAATTAGAGAATTATGGAAATGTTTGGCAACAAATTTTAAAACAACAAACTTGCCTATTATTGTTCATTTTCTTTTTATGATGATTTCTCTGTCGTTGGAAAACATGCTTCCGTTGGTAAGTTAGAGAAAAGAAAAACAAATTTTTAATTATTTTGTGAAGAATGTTCGGATAAAATTCTGATTTTATAATGTTTTTAAAGAAGGTATCAGAATTTAGATTTTAATTAATTTATAAATCAGAATTTAAACAAAACATTATTTAAAAACCAGAATTTTGTTCTTAAAATTTTACGACTAAAAATCAGAATTTTATATGAACTTGTTTGTTTTAAAGGACTTTACATGTTTTGTGTTTTTTGTTCGGATAAAATTCTGATTTTTTCATGTTTTTAAAAATATCAGAATTTTGATTTCTTCGTTGTAAATTCAGAAAACAGTATTTTACAAATAATATTTATAAAAACCATAATTTACAAATCAGAATTTGTAAAAATTTTACAAACTTAAAATTAGAATTTTCTATAAACTTGTAGCAAACATACAAGTTGTTTAGCTTATAATTAATTTAACAAATTTAAAAATCAGAATTTTTTTTTAATTTAAAGGCAAAGAAAATATCCTCTTATATTCTTGAAGCTTGTGGTGAAGAATTTGTTTCATTACTTGTAAATAATTTAGAAAATGTTGGAAAACCATTTAAGCATTTTTTATGTCGATCAGAAATGCCTCCATTTTATCGTTGGGAAAATGAAACAAAAAATGAAGAAAATTTTGAAAATAAAATTGAGGAAATTAATAATAATGAAGAAATAATTGAGGAAGAATTTTGTGAAGAAAAAAATATAAATAATAATCAAGATATAACGACAACTCCAACATTAAATTCTTTATTAAAAATTATTCCAAAACAATTACCAATGCCTCCATATGGTGGTAATTATTCAAGACTTTCTTTACTTTTTCAACCACAACAAAATAATAATGGATGTTTACTTTCGAGGTGAAAAAAAATTTTTTTTTGAATTTTTACTGAGAAATGAATAATTTTGGATTCCAAGTCTAAACGATTCCCCAAATCTATTCTTTTCTCGTTTAAATATTTACTATGGTTGTTCGTTTAACGGAAACCAAAACCTGGGGGTAACGGTTAATTTTTTCGAACAACCCCAATATTTACCTGTTTATTAGAGATCGGAACGAGATGAGATCTTGAATAAAAATCTTGGTCGTGTTCGATTTTTTTTCGAGATAATGATTTCGATTCCCATATGACACTTCCAGTCCTGTCTCTAACATTTATATACGTATGTATGTATGTCCACCTCCGACCTTATTAACTGCTAACAGGGATTCATTAATTCATTTTTCTGTCATTTTTACTATTTTTAAAATATATTTTTTTTAATTCTAGAAGTCATATGTCACTCTTTTTACTTTGCGATTTAATTGGATTAAAAACTTCAATTGGTTGGAATGATTATATTCCAAAATTATTACACATTGCTGTTATTAATCTGGATTCTAATGACAAAATAATCTGCTTCCATTCACGCCAAATAATTATTAATATTTGTTTAATGTTTATAGCTGATGATGTTTCTCTTGTTCAAGTTGCTACAACTCTACTTAAAAATCAGGCAAATTAAAATAATTTTTTTTACATATTTTTAAAAAGCTCTACTTGTTTATTTTTTAATTCCAAATTAAAAAATAATTAGGATCTAGTTCATTGCTACGATTTTAATTGCCGTAATTAGTATGTAATCCCTGTCTGTTGGTTCTAAATTGATGACAATGAAGTTATAACGAAGTTATATAGTGATAGGGGTCGCGAATATTAACAATCGTCATATATGAATCACGGGGATCTCGGCTTCGGATATTTGGAAATTTAAAATTAGCTTTTAAATTTGCAAGTTTGCAAGCTTTTCAGTTTTTTAAATTTGCAAGCTTTTCAAAGTACTCGTACCTTTCTAATTTTACATCATACGTGCTTCGAAGCATTGTTTGATTGCTGTTGTTGTTGTTGTTCGAAATTTCTGTTGTTGTTCGAGATCAGCAATTCAATTCAATCAACAATTCAAATCAGCAATCAAAATCAACAAAATCACAATTGCTGTCTTAGATCCCCGCGATCCATATATGACGATTATTTCTATTCGAACCCTTATTGCCATAGGCCTTAGGTTAATCCTTTAATATTTAATAATCCTTTAATCTTTAATCCTATTTCTAACAGCTTATTTAAGTATTTATCTTGAAAAAGAGAAAAATAATTTTTTATAAAATAAATTTTTTGAAAAATAAGAATTTCGAATTCGAAATAAATTCGAATTTTAAAATCTAATTACTTATTTAACTTTTTATTTTATATTATTATTTATTTTTATATTTAATTTTCGAAATAAAAGTATTTCCACTTTTTTCACTTTTTTTTTAATTTTTTGCTTATTTTTATTTTTTCTAAAATATATTTTTATAAATGTAGACTTCTCCAATATTGGCTAAAGTTTAAATCTGAAATCTAAAATTTTCTGGTATCTATCTTTAGGGACACTTAATTTTTATTATATCTGATTATTCTTATAAATTTTTATCAAGTGTTTTGATGTAAATTTATTTAGGTCTCATAGTGATAAAGGTCTCGAATATAATTAAGTATCATATATGGGTCACGGGGATCTCGATTATCAGAGGTGGTTGGAATTCCGATTTCCGGCATTTTTTTCCTTCCGATTTCCGAAAAAAATTTTGATTTCCGATTTCCGAGTTCCTACTTTTGAGCCAGTTCCGATTATCAGAGGTGGTTGGAATTCCGATTTCCGGCATTTTTTTCCTTCCGATTTCCGAAAAAAATTTTGATTTCCGATTTCCGAGTTCCTACTTTTGAGCCAGTTCCGATTTCCTGCTCTTCCGATTTCCGACATCTCGGACTGTTCCGACCCACCTCTGCAACATATGACGATTAATTCTACTCGAGACTGTATCCTTTTAATTTTGACTTAACTAATTTCAATATCTTCCGTTCCGCGGGGTTTTTGAATCTAATTTTTAAATTAATTTTAAACTTAATTTTCAGCTAAGAAATCAAGAAAATATAAAAGAATCAAATTTGGATGAAGTTGGATTGAATTTAAATAATTCTACAACAACAACAAATAATGGACGTATTAATCGAATATCAACAATAACAACATCAGCAACAAATAATGCTGAAAATTCAAGTTTAGCAAGTGAAAGTATTGGGGGAAATTCCCCTTACAATAATTTAAATAATAATAAAGAAAAATTTATAAATAATTTAAATTTAATTCCAAATTATTATAAAGAACAATTATTTGCTGTAGATGCTCTATTTTGTTCTAAAACTGAATTGTTAAAATGTTTATTGTTTTGTCTTTCTCAAAAGTGAGTTTTTGATTTTCTTTTTTTAAATGAGATTTTGGAGGGAGGGGTTTTTTGAAGTAATCTATTATTATGAGCTGTCGCGAGACTATAGCCAAGATTTCATTAAGAAATTAGTTCTATACGAACAATTGAACTAAACTACATATAGTTTGAAAAATTTTTAAACCTCTCTACTGGAAGAGAGAGAGGGATTTTTGTATATAGGGCCCTAGAGAGCTTTCTTTACTGGGTGTGGGTAGAATGATACCTGATTTTTTGTATTACTTTACTCATAGATCAATCGAATATGTAAGAGCTATTGTGGTTAAGTGGGTTGGTTTCCCCTTTTGAATGGGATGTGTAGGGTTCGACTCCACTTATGGCCTATGCTTCCAAATGAGTTTTAAAGACACAAATTTGGGCGATGATGAAAATTGTTGAAACGTTCGCGGTTTCCACTCTAGCTGCAAACGATGAGGGATTTACGATATCTGAGCCCAGATTTTTTTCTATTTTTAAATGTACATACGATGTATTACGTCCATTTTTAATTGTGACAGAAAATTTTTGAACAATTTTGGGACTCAAATCTCCTTTTTAAGATCTCCTAAATATTTGGTGTTCTTCCGATTCTAGAAATCAAATAAATTATTAATTAATTTTTTCCCCAATATTTTTAAGCAAAAATACAAGTTTATGGACTTTTGAAGATACAACCCAAAGATGTTGGATTACTGAAAGTTCTAAATATGTTGGACGTTTTGTTCAACGTTTAGTTGATTTTCTTCAAACAAAATTACCAGAATTGGCAAATAATTGGACTCAATTTGCTATTCATTTTGCTTTTAATGTTTCGAATAGACATTATTTTGGTATGTTTTAAATATAGTGAAAGCAATGTTCAAATTAAAAACATGTTTTAAAATTTTTAAAACATGTTTCTAAGCTTGTTTATATTTCTAAAATTCTAAAAATTGTTTTTTGAAATGTTCAAATTTATTTCTGAAATTTTGTTTTTAAGTAAAACTTGAGAAACACGTTTGAACATGAGAAAAAATGTTTAAAAACATGACACATGTTGAGAACATGTTTTAAAGTTTTTAAAACAATAATTAAAAAATCAAATTAAATTCTGATTTTTTAAAACATGTTTTAATTAAATTCTGATTTTTTTAAAAACATGTTTTATTAAAATTCTGATTTTTAAAAACATGTTTTATTAAAATTCTGAAACAAATTTTAGGTCGTTCATTTCAAATTGCTGGATCATTGGGCACTAGCCCTGTACCTTTTATTCCACTATTAATTTCTCGTCTAGTCGATATATTTTCTGAAAATAATGATGAAACACAAAGCTTTATTATTGGTAATTTTTTAAAATTTTGAAAAAAAAAATTTTTTTTTTCAAAAAGAATTATTTATTTGCCTTCAACGAATGGTACAATCTGTGGATAGCAATTCAAAAACATTTTCTAATGGACATTGTCGTTCAATAAGTTATACTCGGAATTTTTGGGAGCCGTTAGAAGCAAACAAAAAGGAGGAGAAGAAAGGTGTGTTATATTTTTTAAAATTTGACTAATACTTCAGGATTTGGGAGATTTCCATTCTTTGTTCTAAAAAAATTTTTATTTTTTGAAAATTTTCCAACGTCCCTTTCCCCCTCCTTTTATCGTTCTGACTCAGGTCAGGACCTATATAAATTTTCCTGGACATAGCCTATAGGAAGTGAATCGGAATTCCAATTTCCGACGTTTTTCCCTTCCGATTTCCGAAATTTAGGCTGATTTCCGAGTTCCGACTTTGAGCCTTTTCCGATTTCCGACAGTTCCGAGTTCCTGCACCTTCTTCATTTCCGATTCACCTCTGAGGACGATTTAATGCATCACCTCTTTATTATTATTAGAAAATAAAAAATGAATGTTTAGCGCTGGGGAGGTTTCGATCTTTGGAAACTTGATGGTAGAGTTATTGCTAGGAGCTTTGGAACTCCCTCTCTTTTCCACCTTAAATGAACAATCACTCACAGTTTTTTCATAATTAAATATATTTTTAGATATTCGACATTCTCTCCTACTTTCAAGTAATTTTGATATAAACAACAAAACACCATTAAAAAGAAGTAAAAGTGCATCAATGTCAAAAATAAATAATGAAACAAATTTATATTTGACTGAGGAAAATATATTAGCTTTTTCTCAAATTGCTACAATTTCTCTTTTAATGTTGGAATCTAATATAGATAATGAATTTTTAATTGGATTACATACTTTTGATAAGGTGGGGAGTGAAAAAATTTTTAAAAATTAAAAAAAATTTTTTTATAGATTTTACAAGCTAGTGGAAACCAACGTTTTGAATTTCTTGTTCGTTTAGAGGAAATTGTAAATAAAAGTTGGGAGTTGCCTAACAACACTGAAATTGTTGCTTTAGCTTTGAAAGGTATGTGTTTTTAATTTTTGTTTTTATGTTTATTCTAAACAAGTTTTGAACGTGTGTTTGTTTTGAAATAAAGACAAACAAACTTTTTTTAAAACATGACAAAACATAAAAACACAAACAAATTAAAAACTTAAAACTCTAACAAAAACATGTTTAGAACAAACAAAACATTTAAACAGTTAAATGTTTGTTTTTGTTAAAATGTTTTGTTTTTTTCTCTTTAAAACACAAACAAACAAAGATTACATAAACATATATTTTGTGTTTCTTTGAAACATGTTTCTTTGTTTACTCTAAACAAACATGTTACGAACATGTTTTGTTTCTGTTGTTTTAAACAAACTTCTTATGTTCTTATTTTTAGGTATTCTCTACCCTTTCCACGGCTATGAATGTTCAATTTCAATATTTTCAAAATGTCTTTTAAATTTAAATCAAAAAATAGTCTGTTCAAATTCAAAAGAATCTTTTGCTTTAATTGTGACTGGTAATTTTTTGAAAAAAAAATTCTTTTTTTAATTAATTTTTTTTATTTCAGCTTCATTACCCTATTGTATTCAAAACTTCAATTCTCCAACTTCTCTCTGTTCTAAACTTGCACAGTCTATTGCTACTGTATTTTTTTTATTGAAAAAATATTTTTTAAAAATTATTTTTTAGCATTGTCGAACAGAACTTGATCAACTTTCAAAGGAAAAAGGCGTTAATTTGGATACTTTTTCTGACCATCCTCTTTCTAATTTAATTACTGTGAGTTTGCCTTATTTATAGGAGCTAGATTTAGTAAAGAGGGGGAATAAATGTGAAGGCTAGGTAGGGTTGGCGGATTCTGGAAAATTCGGGATACTCATGCCTGAGATTTTTTAAATTTTATTTCAGGCCTGATACCTTTTTCGGCCAGATACCCGATATTTGGGTTTGATACCTGAACCGTAGGTTTAGGAGATATGCAGACCTTTCTGCCTACCTTTGGGCACTAAGAACAGGTGATTGATTAAAGACCAATCGTGAACTAAGCTCCTAGAACTTGTTAATAAATCACTATTATTGTAAGGATGATTCACCTTAGAGCATTTAAACGATCTAAAAGGTTGTTGAGTTCCTGTATATGGTGAGCGAAAGCGCTTAGCAATAACTGTCAGTAGATCGCAGGTTCAATACTGCCCGGTGGCTAAACTTTTACTAAAACTTTCTTTATCTCTTACGTTCTTCCCCATTTTGGGATCTTTTATACTACTCCCTTTTTGGGTGGAAGCTCACTTAAGTTTCTTCAAGAATTTCGGATTAAAATTAATCTTATTTGTTTATTTTTTTCAAAAGATGATGGACCAATACCGAGAACAAAAATTTCCTCGTGACCACCCCCAATGGACTAAATGTGTAATTAATTATTTATTGGATGCTTTTAAACCTGATACTTTTCAATTAATTATTGTTTTGACTGAAATGCTTGAAAGAAGTCCAATAGCTTTACATTCTAGTTTATTGGATATGTTGCTGTTATTATTTAATTATGGAAATTTAAATAATTGCCCTCCAGCTTATTTTAATTCTCAGGTATTTACATAGTTGGGGAATTTAATTCTTTTTAATATTCTTGAGCTAAACTTTAATTCACGAGAAATCCAGGTCCGGTTTTATTTAGGGAAGTTGAGAAAATTGCCCTAGATATTGACTCATAGTACTTGATAAATACTGATATTTAACAGAGCCGGGTTAATCGAATTTAAAAAAATACTGGAAGAAAAGAAGACGGAGTGATGAAAATGGGGAATGTCTGGGAAATATCAGGAATCTAGCCGACTTAAAAAATAAATTCCCGATTTGGAGAAATTGAGAAGAAAAAGAAACGGCTAGATCCCTGGTAAGCAATGTATATGAGGGCAGAGACGGGAAAAGATTTTAGAAAATAGTTGAAGGATCCGTTACAAAATAGGAACAAAATTATTATCTTTAATACAGTTAATCCACCCTTCTAGTACAAAAAAATATTTTTTTAGATTGTCAAAACAATTTTTAAACACATTCATGGTTCAAGTTCTAGAGAAGCTTCACGTATTTTTAAAGTTATTTTGGAGCAGTGGAATGCTATTTCTGTTGATAAAATTTCCCAAAATGAGGTAAAAAATAAATAAAATTTTCCATTAAAAATTTCTTTAAAGAAAGATTTTCTGGCTAAGAGAAAGCCAGAATTTGAAATTCGATTTGAAAAACCATTTTTACATGAAATTAGTGTTGATAAATTGTCTTGTTTGGATTCGTTTGGTAGTGCAAGACAAAAGGTGGGTGCTGAAATAATTTTTTTGATTTTTTTCTTTTTTAGATCAGAAAAAAGCTTTTAACTTTATTTTCAACTTTTGGACTACCTATTGGTGCAACTAGACATCTTTCTGTATGTTTTTTTGGTTAAAATTAATTTTTGAAAAAATTATTGGGAGTATTGGAAATCTTATGATATCTGGAGCCGAACCGAAGAACTAGAAATCAGATTACAAAAATCAAATCAGTCCTGATTTTCGAAATTAGCCATGATCCCTGATCCATAGCTTTTGCTTGGTTATTATTTAAATCTAGAAAAAGTTGTGATTTTATGATAGTGCTAGGGATCAGGGCTGATCTAGACTAAGAATTGTCACAAGTTTTTGTTTATGATAGGGCTCGTTATTGAAATGGATGGATTTTTTAAATTAACTTTTAAAAGTTGTCCATTTTGTTATCAATAATTCAAATTTTTAAAATTTATTTCAAAATTTTCCAGCTTTTATCAAAATCATTTACTGATATTCAACAAGATCAATTGATTGCTATAAATATTGATGAGAAGGAAGGAGGAAATATTCAAAAACAACAATCAAATTTAAAGTTAGAATTAAAAGATGATTACTCAACAAAAACAAATCAACAACAATCAAATATAGATAGAATGTCAAGTCCAAAAAGTTTTGGCGGAGGGGGACCATCATTAGGGGGAGGAGGAGGAGGAAATTTATTACAACAAGACCACCATTCTAGTGCAAATAGTTGTGAATTAATATCTTTGAGAACAACAGATTCTTTCCCTAGAGTTTTTAAAGAATTTGATTTTCTTGAAGCTGAACATGATTCTGTGTCTGAATCTGCTGAAAGTTGTTTTAATTGGTTGTCGACAATGAGAACTCCTAGGTGAATAAAAAGATTTTTTTTATTGTTTTTTAGTTAAGAAATAGCTCATTTTTAGTCCTAATTTTTAATCTAACAATGAATTATTTTAAGATGCCTAAGTTGGTCTTAGGTCTAGTCACAATAGTAGTTTTATAAATAGAGTAAGGATCCTGCATGACTTTGATATTGTTCTATATCTTTAACTTGGATTTGTAAAAAAATTCTCTGGGTTCGGACCAGAGGTGGGCGCATTCGTTCTTGCGTTTTTTGCGTTTTGCGTTTTTCACGATTGCCTCTTACGCCCACCCCTGGTTCGGACTCTGGAATTGTTTTTTTGAACTTGGCTGGATTTTACGCCTGGAATAGACCCATTATAAAACTAGCCTTACTTGAAGCTCAGCAAGCGCAAAAGTGCATGGGTCCAACTTAGCTCTGTGTACAGGAAAACCAAACATTTGCCAGCTCTTTTCTTGTTTGTATATAACTGATCTCGTTTTTGACTTAGTATTATTCTACAACATTTTTGGAAAAATCTTGAGGTTTAGGCATTGTATCCTCGTATATCTTAGACGGGAACAAAGTCATTGTTAAACTAAAATTTATCAATTTACAGGGTCTGTTCTGAAATTAACGACATAAACACACAAAATGATCAAGACGAACTTGGTGATGATGAAGAAGAATTTTACGAAGATAATGATTTGGATAGTAATAATTCAAATAATAATACTCGTTGTGATGATCCTTATTCTCCAAAATCGTTTAGAAGTGGAGGGACTAATAGTAGTTGTTGCAATAGACATTCTTCTTTAGAAAGTGTTGGAGGAGGTGGAGGATTACACAAAAATATAGCTACAAATATAAGAAGGAGAAGAAGAAAGGGAGGAGGAAGAGATGGAGGAGGAGGAGGAGAAAGAGAATCTTCCTTCAACTTAATTCGAAGACCTTTAAGCGGTGCTAGTGATTCTAACGATGTTTCTTCTGATCGTACACCAATACAATCAACACATCATAGTGATGAAAGTAGTTCTGAATTTGCTTCGGAAGGAGAGCAACAACAACAACAACAACGAGAAAATATTGAAGAGGAGGATGAAGGAGGGGAAGATGTTGAGGAAGAAGATGAAGAAATGGGAGGAAGAAGAGAAATTGGGGGAAGAAAAGAAGAGAGCGAGTTGAGACGTGAAAGTGAATTGTTAAGGAGAGGAAATGAATCAAATTTAATGAGAATATGTGGGGGTGATAAGCAAGAGAATAATCAGTTAATGGATGAACACAAAATGGTTGTAATGAGAAGAAAAGAAAATAAAAAATTTTCAAAAATTTTGTTATCTTCAATATCCCCAAGAAAACAGCAACAAAATCAACAACAATTCCCTTCTTCTTCTACAACATCCACAATATCACCTTCAATAAATACAACAACAACAAGACAACACAAAATTATTGGAAGAAGAAATTCTAGTGCAGAATCTTCTTCTCAACATTCAAATTCTTTACATACAACAACAACACATTCTATTATTCCTTTATTTTCTGAAATACAACAACAACAACAATTTAAACAACAACAAAATACAAAATGTTTTGATGAAGAACAACAACAACAACAAAATAATTATTTGCGACTAGAATGTTCACATCATATTTCTGGAATGGTTTGTGTTTTATTTATTAATAGAAATCTGTGTTTTTATGTTTGTTTTAAATTCTGATTTTAATATATTTGTGTTTCGTTGTTTGTTTTGTTTATTATTCTGATTTATATGTTTTTTGTGTTTTGTTTTATTATAATTCTGGTTTATGCTTTTGTATTTTTTCTATTTTTAGTATTCTGATTTATTTAGTTACATTATTGTGTTTTTGTTTTATCTTTGTTCGTTTTGTATTCTGATTTTTTTTGTGTTTCTCGTTTGTTCGTTTTTAATTTTGGTTTTTGTGTTTCTGGTTTGTTTGCTTTAATTGTTTAAAATAAATTCTGGTTTTTATGTCTTCCTTTGTATTTCTGTGTTTTCCTATTTGTATTTTATTTCTAATACTAATTTTTAAACATTTTCAGGTTGAACATCTATGGAACAATTTAATTTCTCGCTTAGACAACGATCAAAATGGAATAATAATTTCAAATTCAATTATTTTATTAACACAACTTTTTCGGGTAAATTAATATTTTTTTAATTATTCAAAAAAAATTTTTTTAAGGAGAAAAGTATTTTTCTTGTTCGTATTTTGAGAGATTCTTTGGATATTTTTAATTCTTCTCAACAGCAACAACAAAAAATGTCATCAGATATTTCCCAATTATTTTTACGTTCTCTAAATTTTCTTTTAAAATTTGTTGAATGTCCTTTCCTTTTTGTATCTTCTCAATTTGTGAGTTTTTCTTTAAAAATTTTATTTTGAAAGAAATTCATTTTTAGATTAATTCCTCTAATTTACTCGATTCAATAAAAATTGCTTTATTTGAACTTCGTGAACATTTTGATGTTTGTTTTATTTTAAAATAGATCTTAAAAAGTTTTTTTTTTAATTTTAAGGCATTTAATGAACATTATGAACAATCTTTAAGGGTAAGTTTGTATTTTGTTTTAATTAAATTCTGAAAAAAATTAAATTATGATTTTTGTATTTTCCTTTTAAGAATTCTGCTTTTTGTGTTTTTTCATTATTAATTTCTCAAAATTCTGATTTTTATATAGGCATTTTAAAAACTTGTGTTTTCTCAAAATTCTGTATTTTTTATATTTTTCTTTTAAGCATTCTGATTTTTGTATTTTCTTTTTAAGATTTCTGATTCATGTATTTTCTTTAAGTTTCTGTATTTTATTTTCTAAAATTCTGGTTTTTATATTTTCTTTTTTTAATTTTTCAATTTTAATATTCTGATTTTTAAATTGTGTTTCCTTTGTGTTTTCTTTTATTTACTTTCTGATAGTTATTTAAAAATACACCTTGTGTGTGTTTTTATTTTAAATTTTAATCCTTTTTTCTTTAATAATTTACTCATTATTTATTATTTCATTTTTAACCGGTCATCACCATTTTTTACTCTTGGGATTTTTTTTTCTTGTCGGTATTTTTATTTATTTTTCTTGTTGTCACTTGGCAATTTTTAGAAAAGAGTCATTTTATTTTTTTATTGCTTTAAAATAAAAGGGAAAAAATCCTTCCATTTTTGGGAAATAAAAGGGAGAGGAGGGAAAATGTGTCCATTTTTAACCTATATTTTATTTTTAATCCTCTCAGATTTCAAAAATTCAAAAAAAAAATATACAAAATAAAAGAAGCACATGGAAAGCGTTAAAATAAAAAAGGAAAAAAAGGAAAAAATTGTGTGGAAAAATTTTTTTAATTTAAAGGCTCTTAATATGGTCAAAACATCACAAAAATTATTATTAATTAGTGGAGCCGAAAATAAAAATAATTTTGGAGATACAACAACAACAACAAATTCTAGTTTAACAACAACATCAACAATTAATAATTCTTTTAACCAACAATTCCAAATTATTAAAAATCAAGTTTGTTTTGTCTGTTTGTTGTTTTTAATTTTATTGTGTTGACTTTGTTTTGTTGTTGGTTGTTTTGTTTGTGTTCTGATTTTTGTTTTGATAACCTAAAGATTCTGGTATTCTGATAATTGTTCTAGATCTCTGTTTGTGTTTTATGTGTTTTAGATTTGTGTTTTTGTTCTGGTTTTTATTCTGATCATTGTTCTAATGATATTCAGTTTTGTTCTGATAATTATTCTGATTTTTATTTTGTCTCTTATTCTGATATTAATTTGTTTTGTTTGTATATTTGTTCTGTTTCTTCTTTTTCCAAGTTTAATATTATATTAATTGTTTTCATTCTTTAACAGGAGTTTCTTCTATACAAATCTTTACACAAACTTTGTTTTCAATTATTGCTAGTTGTTGAAAAATTTATTGAAATGTGTTTGTCTGTTCAGAATTTTAACAATTCTCAGGTAAAGTATAAAATTAAGAATACTGATCCAAACGAGTCTGACCCAAAGTTAAATACAATTGGATACCCAAAAAAGATACCCCAAGATAAGGCTCAATATAAAATACTTTTTAAAAATTTTGTTGCACATTGGGTAGAGCAGAATTGTCTGAGCGCTACCCCCTATTTAAAATATAAGACTAGAGAGGTCTTATTGGTCAAAATTCCTTTATATCACCCATGCTCCGCGACTGGAGTCTAATCTTGATGTTATTTAACTCAGCTTGCCAAGCTCTTTCAAATGACATTTTGTTTGTCCAAATCGGATTAAGGGTAACACAACGAACTTTTCCTCTGATTTTATTTTCTTGGCCAAATGAAAACTGACCCAAACGAGTTAAAAATTTTCAAATTTTTTAGGAGTCAGATTTAACTCCAGCAGTAGCTTCTCTCCAAAAAGAATTACTTTCACATTTATCAACATCCTCGTCTTTAGATTCTTTTAAAACTTCAAATTTAAGTTTAGAAGGAGGTGGGGGGAATACTTGTTGTAGTAATTCTTCTTCAATTATATCAAAACAACAAAATTTTGATTTAAATCAATCTAGGGATGTTTTAATGTTACACACTACAAACAAACAATTTAGAAATGCTTTTGGGAAATTGACACAATTGAGGTAATTTTGAAGGGGGAAGAGGGGAATTTTGGGTTTAATGCTAGGGATTATAATAAATAGGACTCGGATTTATAAATATATCACTGAAGTAACCACTGTCTTTCCATTTTTTTATCACATCTATCATTGGTCATTTCTGTCTTTCTTCTATTCGAACTCAATGGTCAGACACACTGATCATTCGAGGCTTGTTCATGACCAAAGTCGTTTTTGTACCTATTTAAATATAGATCCGAGCCCTTATAATAGGAAGGAAGTTAATAAAATGAGTGAAAGCTAGGATGGGGAAGAACAATTTTTGATTTTTCTAACAAAGAAATGGGACGGCCAAAAAGATTTGGGCCAAATAATTTTCGACCTAAATGAATTTCTTTTTTTGGGGGTTTTCTTGTCAGATGAATTTTTTAATTTTTTTTTTGATTTTTGAATTTGTTTTCTGACCTGAACTATTTTTGACTTAAATATTTATTTTTTATATACATAGATGCCAAGATATATTTTTATTTTAAGAATAGGTATATAAAAAATAAATTTTTTAAAGTACAGGGTGACAAGAAAGTAATGGGACACTTTATTTTTGCCATAACTTTAATCAAATTGAAGATAATGAGATCAAATAAAGATGAAATTATAGAGAACTAAATGGAGAATAAAATATAAAAATCTTTTAGAATTTTCCCTATTCTACTTTGAGATACGGTTAAAGGAATGTGAGAAAAATTATTGCTACAGGTCGCAACTGTTTTTGAGACATTTTGCTTATAACATTAGAATAGATTGCAGGACGTACACAAAAATTTTTTGGTATCTAGAGCAGACCTTTATCTATAGAAATTATAAAGCAAAAATTTTTTGGATTAACGCTTAAAGAGATATTCGATTGCGCGTAACCCTCCCAAAATGAGAAAATCGCATTCCCCCCAAAACTGATTTACATATACTCAGAGCCATCCATGTAGGAGTTGGAGTTTTCATCTTTCAGATTTGTCCGGTTCGCTAATGATCTTAATTAAATTCTGTTGAGATCATCACGTTTGAACTTCTCATTTCTGAGATACAGAAAATAAAATTTTGGGAGGAAAATTTTGATATGGTGTACCTAAAATTACATAACTTTCTTAATCCTTAACAAAAAAATCTTTAATTCTACGATATGATAGAGAAATAAATGAGCTACAAAATAAACTTGGAATTATCTAATTATATTATGAACAAAAAAAGTTATAAAGAATAGAAAAGTGTCCCATTACTTTCTTGTCACCCTGTATTTGGATATATGTACTTGTGTATCTGTGTTTATAAAAATAAAAAAAATGTTTGTACTTTTTAATGTTTCCCAAAAAAAATTTTTTTTGAAATTCTCGACAAAAAAAATAATTTTTTTTCTCATAAATAAAAAAATTTCTACACTCTATAAAAGTATTAAATTACTTAAAAAGAGAAGAGAAATCCTTAAAAAACACTCAATCTCTTTATTTTTAGATCCCAATACTGTAATACATTTAATGGGCAATTTGGTTGTTGTGAACAAATAGATATTGATGTACTTTTACTTAATTTTTGTAGAAGTCATTGTTCTTTACGTGTTTGGGCAATGATTGGGTCTTTTGAACAGGTGAATGGGGGGAAGGTTTTTTAAATAATATTTTTGTGGATATAGTGAGATTGAAAAATAAAACAATCAGAGAGTTTTGTGCAGTGATTGGACGCTCATATCAAAATTCGTACTCGTACTTTGGTACGAAATACGAATGCGAGCAATTCTGAAATTTCCAAGCACTGGTTTTATATTATGAAATAAACTTGTAATTTAATATGTCCACAGATAAATATGTATATTTTTGTTGGGTTGGAAATTTCTGGGTTAAATGCCTAGTTATTTCCCCCGACTGTTTACAAAAAGAATAGTTTATTCCTTTTTGAATTTTAGCACTAGTGTTTGAGTAAAAGGATCTAATACAAAATTAAACAAGTATTTGGGAAAAAAAATTATTTTTTGAGAAAGCAAGACTTAGGAATATCTATTAAACATCCATAAAAACCCTTCCAAAAAGAATCTTCACCTAAATCTCGTCTTTCCGTTCAATTTTGGAAAGAAAAGTAGATTTTCTATGTTTTTTAATTTTTCTATTTTTTATTTTTTTTAACATTTATTCTTTCATTTTTTAGCTTCGTTCTTGGTGCTCACAACTAAAAGAGTCAAATGTGCAAATTGGAATACTTTTAAGAAATATTTCTGATAAATAAAATTTTATCTAAATTTTTAAATTACTTATGTATTTTACTTAAATTTTTATTAGAAAAATTTTGTGCCGAAAAATATTATTTAGAGTTGATCACTAGGATTGAATTAATAATTTAGTCGATTTAATTAATTTTTTTATTAGATGGTCGTTGTGGTGTAATGGATAGTGGTTTAGGTTTGTAGTGAAAAATGGCTATGGTTCGATTCCTTCGGGCTGAAAGTCATTTTTTGAGAGGTTTTCAACATTTTTAAATATAAAATATTTTTAAAAAATTCTTTTATTTTATTCAAAATTTTTAAAAGTCTTACAAAAATTGAAAAATATTAAAATTTGGAATAATAAAAATTAATTTTTCATCGGTGGAATGGTGTTGGGGAAGAATTTTTTTTTAATTTTGGGTGAAGAAAAAAAAGGAAAATGCAACTGAAAATACAAAATATGTAAATAAATATATACAAAAGTAAATAAAGAATGTATGTATCTAAAGCAACAGAAAAAAATGAAAAAAAATTTCTTAAATTTAAAAGAAAATTGGGGACCACGTCCTATTTGAACCCGTAAAAATTGAGGAAATAGAGAAGGATGGATGATCAGACAGTTTCTTATTTTTTAGTGTATGACTGGTGTGATTGGAAAGAAAAATTTTTTTAAATATTAAATTTCATTTTTGAAAATTCGAAAAAATATTTTGGTTTCAAAAAAAAAATAAAAAAAATATTCCCCCCCCCCCTCTAGTGCCCCTCAAACATTTGTTTCCAATCACAACATGTCTATTAAATATTCTCTCAACTTTTCTCTAACAAAGAGTTTACATCAAATTGAAATCTTTTAGAAACAAAAGGGGAAGATGTTTCTTGTTGTTGTTTTTGTAAAATAGGAGAGGAGGATGATTTTGTTTTTGTGTTTTCGTTTAAAATGTTGCTTTGTTGTTTTGGTTGTTCCAAACATTGTTGTTCTTGATGTTTTTGTTGGTCTATGTTTTGATGTTTCTGATATTGTTGATCTTCTAAAATGTTTTGTTGTTTTTGATATTGTTGTTCTTGATGTTTTTCTAAATGTTTTTGTTCTTCCAAATGTTTTTGTTGTTCCCCATTTTGTATTAATGTTTGTTGTTGTTGTATTCTTTTCAAACAATTTTGTTGTTGCTGCTGATTACTTAAATATTGTTGTTGATGTTTTGCATAGGCCATTTTATGTTGTAAAGCTACAATGAGTGGGGATGGCAATTGTTGGTTATTATTAAAATTTTGAAAATTTGTTAAATGTTGTTGATAAGGATTTGGAAACAATGAAGAAAGAGAGGATGTTGAGGGGGTTAATAAATGTTGAATTAAAGAAGGAGAAATTAATTGTTGTTGGGGAGGTAGAGGGAAATGATGTAAAGGTGGAGGAGGTAGTTGTAGTGGGGGTCTGCTACTGTTTGTTGGTATTTGTAAATGAGGTCGAAATCCTGGCTTTAAAATTAAAAAAAAATTTTTTTTAGGCAGAAACATGTTTTGATAAATTCATAATTATTCCTAAAACATCAGAAATGTTTTAAAAACATTTAAAATCAGAAAATGTGTTTTTTATATGTTAGTTGAAGAAAAACAATGTTTGTGTTTTATGTTTCTGGTTTTTAATTTTTGTATTTCTCTATTTCTGATTTTTATTTATTTTGTATTTCTTTTTATATTTCTGGTTTTTAATTCTGACACGTATTTTTACTTTCTATTTTTTATATTCTGATTTTTACCTACTGATTTTATTTGTATTTCTCTAAAAATCAGAATGTGTTTTCAAAAATTAGGTGTTTCGAAAAATTATTCAGAAAGTATTTTTAATCAGAAAGTATTTTTAAAAACACAAACCAAAGAATTAATTATTCCTCCTCCTCTTCCAATAGAAGTTGTTGCAGTTGCTGTTGTCATCCTTTCTCTATTATTATTTAAATTAAATATCCTTTTTCTTCCATTTTCAATAATTCCTCCTCCTTCATTATTAGAACAATTAGAAGATATGGAAGAATTACTTTTTGCTCTTTTAGCCTTTGTAGGCCCCAAATTATCTTCAAAATCCTCATCACTGTCGTCTTCAGAATTTAAATTGCTTGTATTATTTCCACTTAAAATTCTGGCAATTTGTAAAGCTGAATTGCTTGAGGAGTTTGTCCTGTGTATAGCTAAACGTTTCTTTTCTCGTTTGCCAGCACCGCTGTCTCTAAAACCCTTGGCGAAGGGATTGTTGTCGATTTTTAAGTCAGTTATCTGAAAAATAATGTTTTGTATTTTGTGTTTTTCTAGTTTTTATTTGTGTGTTTTCATTAATTCTGATTTTTATTTTTGTGTTTTCATTAATTCTGATTTCTAAGTTGTATTTTTTGTATTTACTTAGTTGTATTTTTCCAAATTCTGGTTTTATTGTTTTTAAGGTTTAATTTCTGATTTTTATTTTGTATTTTCTTAATTTACTAAAAGTTGTATTTTTTCTAAATTCTGGTTTCCAAGTTGTATTTAATTCTGATATTTTGTATTTTTTTCTAGTTCTGGTTTTTATTCATTTGTTTAATTCTGATTTGTATTTTATCTTTTCTGATTTTATTTTTCTGGTCTGTATTTCTACTTTCTGTTTTCAACTGTATTTTTATTTGTTTTAAAATTCTGGTTTTTTCAGAATTAAAAAATACACTCCCTTTTAAAACACAATTCTGTTTTTCTCTCCCACTTTTTTTTATTTAAGTTTATTTATTTTTTTAAGTTTATTTATTTATTTCGTTTATTTAGCACTAAATTACATTGCGTGTCTACTCAATTAAGTTTTCCCTCCTTTTTCTTTTCTAAAAACAATTTAGACTTAAAATATTCCTCAGAGACCCCAAAATTACTTTTAAATTTTTTTAAATTTTTTTTCTTTAATTTTTTTTTCTCAGAAAAATTTATTTTCTTCATTAAAAACATATTTTTCTCTCTTAGGACTAATCCATAAAATATTAAATAAATACCGTAAAGCGGTTAAATTGAAAAGAAAATTAGAAAAAAAGAATAAATATATAGTTGACTAATTTTCTTTTCATAATTTTTTAGCTTTTAAAAACCGGAAAAGTGTTTTGTGTTGTTGTTAAACCACCCAAAATGGCCAAAAAGAGATAATAAAATGGCGGAAAGAGGAAAAGGAAAAGGAGAATAAATAATGAAGGGAGATGGGTAAAAGAAGGGAGAGGGAAAAAGCTGATAAAACACGCAAAGTGAAAAGAAAAATAGCCAATAAAAAGAGACTGGTAGAAAATAAGCGGAAAAATGTTTTTGTGTTTTTAAAGATAAATAATAAAAAAAATGTTGTTAAAACTACTTACTGTATGGGGAGGAGATGAGTTAGAGAAAGAAGAAAAAAATAAACTTGAATTAAATCAGAAAAAGAAAATATATAATCAGAATTTTGTAAAACTTGAATTACTTATACCTAATTAAACTTGAATTGAAAATCAGAATAATAGAATAAAAACACAAATAATAATTAAACCAGAAATACGATTAAAAATAAGAAATACAAAAAATAAATCAGAATTAATCAAAAACACAATCAGAAATTTAATCAAACAAACAGAATTAAAAACAAATGTAAACAGAAATACAAATCAGAATTAAATTTAAACAAAAACACAAAGAAAACACACATTAAATATGTTGCAAACATCAATAAAAACACAATATAATTTATTAATTCTGATATTTAACTCCTTCCTTAAGTCTAAAATTGCATAGCGCTTCCTCTTTTCTTTGTTTTCCCATGTGGATTGAGGGGCAAAACAATTTGAAAAATCATAAAAAATATTTTTAGTCGGCAAGGTGATGATTGATAGAAGGAAACATGGAAAGGGCGTAAAAATTATTTTTAGAAAAGAAAAAAAATAATTTTCTCCCTCAAGGGGGAAGGGTTACGACATGCGCCGTGTTTCACATTCAACCAGTCAATCTACTAATCCTCCTTTTCTTTTTATTATTTTATGGCAACTATAGAAGATAATATAATCCTTAAATTTACTCAAAAAATATTTTCGGCATAAAATTTTGAAAAAGAAAACGATTAAAAATAAGGAAGGATTACGACCTTAAAATATAAATTATGAGAGAAAATAAAATAAATTTTGTGGCATTTTTGGCAATTTTTAAAGAAAAATATTTTAAAAATATGGTAATTCAACTAACAACACTCTTTACATGTTTCTGATAAAACTTGAAAAATACAAAAAATACAAAACATAAAATACAAATAATTCTGATAATTCTAATGTTTGTGTTTCTTTAGAATTCTGATTTATTTTTATTGTATTTTATGTAATTCTGATTTGTAAAAGTTTTTGTATTTTTTAAAAATAATTCTGATTTACCAATCAAATTTTTACAAATTAAAAATACAAATCAGAAAATAAAATTCTGGTTTATTCTTGTTTTATTGTCTCAATAATTCTGATTTACTATACTATTTCTATTAAAATACTTATTTTTAGTATTTATGTTTAATTATCTAAATGTATTTTTTATCTATCAGAAAATCAAAACAAAAATCAGAAAACCATAAAAAATTTATTACTTGCCTGGCTGTTTTGGTAGGCCGTGACTGCAATAAATTCCGTTTCAGGAAATACAGTTGTAGACCAATTAGCCACTTTATAGGAATGTACATCGTTTGAACGAACAATGTGTATACGAGGTTGGTATTTGTGCATAGAGTTGAGAACAGTCTGAAAAAGGAAAAATACAAATAATTTTTATTGTTTGTGTTTTTATTATATCAGAATGAAATAAAATACAAATTCTGGTTTTAATGTATTTCATGATTCTGATTATTCTATTTTGTATTTCTGGTTTTAAAAAGATTGTATTTCAAACAATTCTGATTTTTATTTTTCTAATAATTCTGATATAAACAAATAAAGTATTTTTGAAATTCTGATATTTTTAAAACATGTGGTTTAATTCGTTTTTGTATTTTATTTGTATTTTATTCTGATTTCTGTATTTAATGTATTTAATGTTTTGTATTTTACAATTCTGAGTTTTAATAGCTAAATTCCCTCGTCTTTTCTTATTTAATCCGCCTGGTCAAACACAAAAATACATAAATGTTGTAATAAATCAGAATATTTTTAAAACGCCTATTTTCTCTTTTAATTTCTACAGAGTCCATCAATCTTTCTGACGGCCAATCATTTGTATGTGTGTTTTTAGGACGAAAACAAGCAGATGAGTAAAACAATACAAGGGGGGAAAATATTAAAAATAAATGAAAAATGGATTGAACAAATGTTTCTTTTCTTGTTTCTTCTCCTTTTAATCCCTTCCCTCCCAACTTTTTTTTATTCGGGGTATTAAAATAAAAATACCCGAAGAGAAGACGCTTTAAGGTGATCAATCAGTTACTAACTATTAAATATTGGCAAATTCTTAAATATTAAAAAAAGGAAGGGGAGGGAGGGGGAAACTTGACCGGGCCACCAGAGGTGATATTTAAAAAGAGAATTTCTCCTCTTAAAAGTTGGAGGGGGAAATGTGTCCCTAATGGTGACATTTTTATGGGAGAGGAAAGAAGGACAATATGTACATAATCCGACAACAAATCACAGTATGTAAACTAGAAGGATGGAGATTTCTAGTTTAGAAATATTCTAAGTTGTCAAAAATCTTCTAAATTTTTCGAGATATTCATCTAGCATTTAAACCCTCAAATCCGATATCTAGTCAAAAATTAAAAGAATTAAGTGACAGATATGAGGAATGTATTTGGCATATTTTACCTCCCCCCCCCCCATTTTTAATAGTCCGGATTGGGATTTAAAGATGTATTTTTCGTTTCAAAATGACAATTTTTGAATCATTATTTGATTTAAAAAATCCCTCAGAATCGCAGATGTCGGTTTCAAATCGGGCAACATTTTTTTCATTTTTTAGACCTCGCAAGAGGGGAGGGGGGGGGTTGAATATTCTACCAACCAAAACATAAAAATATTAATTCCCCTTCCCTTCATTTTTGAGGATACGGTGTTGGACTTTTCTTTCTTCCTCTCTTACTCCCAACGCCTCTCCCCTCTTTTTTCTATCAAAAAGCTATAAAGGTGTATAATAATAAATATTTAGTAGGCCACAGCACTCCATCAAAAAAAATTTTTTTTTGTTTTCTCCCCCCTTCCATTCAAAGCGCAAATAAACGGAAAAAAATTCTTCCCCACTCAATATATCGGTTAAATGACGAGAAAATATGTTTTTAGGAAAGGTAAGAAAATTAAGTAGTTAAATAATATTTAGAAGAGCAACAGAGAATTACGGGAGTGGAGGTAAATACTTAAGTAAATAAATATAAAAAATATTTTGGGCCAATAAAAAGAGAAGAAGAGGAGGGGGGACTACTCTTTTTTTAATAAAAAAGATAAGTAAATTGAGAGGAAGAAGTGTTTGTTGTTGGTTGGTCGCGCGACGTTGGCACCCCCCCCCCCCCCCTCCTCTCCCTGCCTAACCCTTCTTCCCCCCTCTTCCCTTCTGTTTATTCTCCCGGTTTTCTGTTATCAAGAAAGAGGGAAAGAAGAAAAGTGTAAAAGCGTGGGGACTTGTTATCGTTGTCGCTCTCGGGTGGTCAAAATAAGGGGGAGACTGCCACTGTTTGTTGTTGATGAAGAGGAGAAGTGTGTCAGTTTTTAGAGAGAACTTGTTGTAGTTAGTTAGTTGATAGGACACCTTCCTTACAAAATTAATAAAAATAATTTTCCTCTCAAATTTTTGTAGAAGATTAGAAGGGGAAGAGGAGGGGAGGGAGGGAGAGGGAGAAGGGGGGGAGAGGGAAGACTTTACTTTAAAAATATATTCTCGACCCCAAAAATTGAAGGCGATAAAGTAACTAGAAAAAAAGAGGAAAAAAGGAGATTAGCTATTTTATGGCAATAAGTGGTTAAGTAAGTGGAAAAAGTAAAAAAAGAAGAGAAGTAAGAAAATAAACGAGAAAGAGGTAAGCTAATATAAATGCGCGAAGAAAAGTAAATAGAAATTGAAGAGAGAAGGTAGAGAAAAGAAGTAAAAATATCAGAATTAATTAAACTTTTTATTTAAAATCAGAATTAGTAAAAATACAAAAACACAATAAACTTGAATCAGAATTAATACGTAAAATAAACCAGAATTACCTACAAATATTGTATTTTCATGCTAAATCAGAATTAGCTAAAATACATAATATTATTAAATCAGAATAGAGGGAAAATACATTTAATGGATATAAATCAGAAACACATTAAAACTTGAAATACAATAAAAACCAGAATTGTGTTTCACACCTAAAACTTTAAAACACATTTAAATTAAAAACTCACAAATTCTGCCTTGTTTGTAGCATTATTTGTCACCTTTACACGATGAAAACTTGCTCCTTTAGCCATCCAATGTTCCCCCGTAGCAGGCGAATCTGGGTGGATATGTAGAGGTTTTTGAAGTTCTGGATCTGCCTTCCCCGCCACAGTCCAACGAGAATTGTGGAATTTCCAACGATTGGCGTCACAAGGAACTATATCCTTTAAATAAATTTTGTTTTATTTTTAAAAATTAAAAAATTACCATTATGACGTAATAATTGGCCTTCTTGTCCAGTCCAGACAGTTTCACTTTTAAAGCAGGGAAGATTCGTCTAAAAAATCAGAATTAAAAAAGAAGCAGAAATACAAATAAACTTGAATCAGAATTAAAAGTTTAATTAAATCAGAATTACATGAAACACAATAAATCAGAACACCAAATAAACACTTAAAATACAATCAGAATTTTTAATAAAAACAAAACCAGAATTAAACTTACACAAAAACATTAAATCAAAATCAGAATATTATTACAACTTGAATTAAAACATAAAATACAAAACTTGACCAGAAAAACACTTTAAATAAAACACAGTAAATCAGAATTAAAGTTGTATTTTATTTGTCAACCTATTTAAAAAACACAAATTTTACTTACAACTTGGAATACAATAATTTTCTCTAATTAAAACTTGGACAAGTTTATTCTTCTTTCTCTATCAGATAAAATCTTCCTCTCAATTTATTACCATATTTTCCCAAGTTTTATTTTTCCATAAAAATAAGAGAAAAGGTTTTAGGGGACTAATTATTTTTGTATTTTCTTTTTATTATTTTTAAGACGCGTGTCTATCCCCTCAAAACATTTTTAAATATTTCCCACACTTTTTAACTTTTTCTTTTTTTTCTCTATAATCTTTATTTAATCGTTCACGCCATTTAATTGTCACTTCTTTCAAATAAATAACCAAATCCATGGCGCAATGAATTGGAAAATAAAATTTTTCTGATCAAAACAATTTATTTTTAATTGTTTTCCACTTATAAAAATTTAAAAAGAAATTTTCTTTTAATTTTAAAAATACAGGCCTAAATATTGAATAAATAAGAGAGACTGCTAGGGTGAGAGAGAAACCGTCTGTTTATGTTAGAGAAATTAAAGTTTCCAACTTTTTCTGAAACTTGGAAATAAATTCTGAAAATATTAAAAACACAAACTTAATCAGAAAATACATTCAGAATAAAATACAATGTTTTGGGAAGGTTTAATTCTGATTTAATTTTTATTAAATATTCTGATTGTATTTCTTGTTTATTTCATGTTCTGATTTAAAATAAAATACAAAATACATAAATCAGAACACCAAATAAACATGAAACACAAATGAGAACCTTTAATAAAAATTAAATCAGAATTAAATTTAACCAAACACATTAAATTAAAATCAGAATATCAATAAAACTTGAATTCAAACATAAAATACAAAACTTGACCAGAAAAACATTTTTAATTAAACTTTTTCTGAAACACATTTCCCCACAAAACAACCCAATTAAATAAAAACTTGTTTTTACCTTCCACTCTTTGTAATAATCATTTCATTAACCAAAGGATTAAATTTTTCCCATAAATCTTTATCTTCTAATTGAACAACAGGGTTATCTTTAATTCCATCATCTATTTTGGTTATTGGGAAGGGTGGGTGATTTATTGAAGGTATTGCTGTTGTTCCAAATATTTCTCTAGAAGCAAAATCAAAAGGAGAAAAACGGAGAGGGGTGTGGAGAGGCCAAAGAGGAGGAAATCTTCCTTTAAAATTGAAAAAAAATTAAATTTTAATTAAATTAAAATGAAATGAAAAGAGAATATCCAAAACCCCTATTTTCTAAACAAACACAAAACAAGTAAAACACACACTTAAATCAGAATTTAATTAAAACACCCAACAAAAACCAGAACTGATTAAAATAAACTTGTTAAAACTTGAATAAAAATCAGAAAAACACAGAAAACAGAAAAACACAAAAATCAGAATTAAATAAAAACCAGAATTGTTTGGGGGAATAAATGTATTTTTCTTTAAATAATTCTGATTTTTATTTACCTAATTCTGATTTCTTGTATTTTTCTTTATTTGTGTTTTATTAAAAATACCTCCATTAGATGAAGGAAAGTTTCCAGAAGCTGTTGACCCAAACAATTGTGCGAATATTTCAGGCCTATTAATTGCCATTTGGAGAATATTTGGGGGGCCAAAATTTTGGACATCCCCCATTGGTTTTTGGGGGTTTATTGAATCATTTGAAGTTATTGCAGAAATGTGAGTATTTTGAGAATTTGACATTCCGACATTGACATTTCGAAAATTCGACATTTTGACATTTTCTGAAGAATTGGACAAATCCCCATCGATCTTGACGGGATTTGAGAATTTTTCATCTTTAGAGTTGTTATTTAAAGGAGGTGGTGATTGTTGGAAGTGATGATTGTTGTTGGCCATATGGTAAGCCTTTTAAAAAAAGAACAAAATTATGAAATGAAAGAGTTGGAAAAAACAAAAAGGAATTTTTTGAAGAGGGGGAATAAATGTGAAAATTGACACCTCAAAAATGTATAAAAAATAAAATAAAAAATGAAGTGAAAATATGTGGGCAATCCAAAAGATCGAAATTGTGGGGATTTTAGAGGGTGTCTCGAGGGGATAGAGGGCAGATTTGGTTGTATTTTTAAGTCTCTTGTCCAGGTAATCTTCATTTTTCTTCCATTTTCCATGTTGGGGAATGGAAGAAGAGCAAAATTTGGAAAAGGTTTTCTAGTCTTTTTTTAAACTAAATTCCTCATCCGGAGGAGAAAAATAAATCAGAATATTGAGGAAACCAGCAGGCAGTCAGTGAAACTCGGCAGATTTGAGGAATATTAACGATATTGAGCTAACAAATAGACAGGCTTAAATAGAAGGGTTGTGGGTAATCGTGAGACAATTGATCCCCTTTAATTAAAAAAATAATTTTTTTATCAATTGTTGCTTAACCAAAAAAGACTTAACAACAATTTATCCATCAACACCCAAAAAAATTTTCAAAAAAAAAAGAAATTGTGTAGGCAAATATTGAGACGATTGGGCCGTTTGTCAGTCATTTACACACACACAAAGGCGGGGCTGTTTCGTTTTTCACAATCCAATCCGCTTATGTGTCGGGCTAGGCGCGAATAACGACACGCCCAGGACAGACTAAAAGGAAAAAAGAGAAGAAAAAAGCGTTAAGAGAAAGTAGGGAAAGAAGGGAAGGTGACAAAGAGGAGTGAAAAAAATAGCGACACATAATTAGAGAGAATGGTAAAAAAGAGAGAGACAAATTGGAGACACTTTTCGTCTCCAACACATTTTGCCAATAAGGCTAAAAACCTACATTTTGTCAAAAACTTTGTTGACAAAAAGCGAGATTTTAGCCTTATTGGCAAAATGTGTCTTGGCAAAATGTCTAGAAAGCCTCTCCTGGGGAATATTTTTGGCTCTAACACATTTTGCCAATAAGGCTAAAAACCTACGTTTTGTCAAAAACTTTGTTGACAAAAAGTGAGATTTTAGCCTTATTGGCAAAATGTGACTTGGCAAAATGTCTAAAAAGTCTTCTCTCCTTTTATTTTTATTCACACTCTTTTAAGAGTAAAAGAAAAACTAAACACAACACTCTCCTATTTCTACACACTATTTCCACAAAATTTTTCTCTGCCAAGTTTTACACTAAACAAGCGTAATTTTCAGGGAGGAGTTTGACGCCTAGTAGGCGGAATATTTTTGTCTGACTTTTTAAAGCATTTTTAGGGCAGACAGTTATAGGCAGGGAAAGAGAAAAAGACTTGCGCATTTTACCATAATAGACTTGCCTTTCCCTTATAAAAATGACGTTATTAAAAAGCGTGTTGTTTGGGTGAAATAAAAAGAAACTGCCGCCGCCCTTTCATCAAGCCGACTATAATTTATGTTTGTTAATTTTTATTACAAAAAAGTGGGAGAAAAAGAGAGAGAATGATCAGTTAAGTGAACACAAAAGAAACAAAAATCTGTCAGAAAAAATTCTTTTGGGCGACAACTTCCAACGCTTTTTTAGAAAGAGGTGATTAGACAATAGAAGTCCTCTATCTTATGGACGATTTTTTAGAAGAGACCCTCTATTTTAAGGAAAAGAAGAACCCCTCTATATAAGAGACTCTATATACGAAAATAGAAGAACACCTCTATTTTATAGACGATTTTTTAGAAGAGACCCTCTATTTTAAGTATTAGAAGAACCCCTCTATATAAGAGACTCTATATACGAAAATAGAAGAACACCTCTATTTTATAGACGATTTTTTAGAAGAGACCCTCTATTTTAAGTATTAGAAGAACCCCTCTATATAAGAGACTCTATATACGAAAATAGAAGAACACCTCTATTTTATAGACGATTTTTTAGAAGAGACCCTCTATTTTAAGTATTAGAAGAGACTCTCTTTATAGGAGACTCTCTATAACGAAAATAGGATGTGCCCTCTGTTTTATGGACGATTTTTAGATGAGACTCTCTATTGTAAGGAAGAGGCCCTCTATATAAGAGACTGTCTATTTAAACAATAGAAGAACCCCTCTATCTTATGGACGATAGGAGTTAATAAAAGGGTTTACAAAATAGAGGACTTGCAACAAAAAATCTGTCATGTCACGCAGCTCAATTTTAACGTTTACGACTTGAAACAAAAAAATGTCAAGGCGAGAAAATACAAAACAACAAAACAAATTCAGGGCAGAGTCATAAAAAATATGGGAGAGAGAGAAAATAAAAACATAAAAACAGAAAATTTATTTTTAATGTTTTTATCTAAAATCTGTTGTTGACGAAAAACAATTAAAAAATGTAAACAGTGACTGACTTGTTTTGTGTTGATTTTACAGGCTGACAGGACTGCGCAAGCACACACATTTTAAAAGGGAAGAGAAGGGATAGGAGGGAATATAAAAAATATTAAAGAAAAATTAAGTAGCTATTGTAGTGATGAGCGTATTGTGTGACATTTACTCTCTATTTTGTGGACTCTCTTTAAGGTAGAGATTGGTCCGAGACTAGAGCTCGTTCAAGAAGCTAGACAAGAATCGTGATATTCGAGGTATTAATCTAGCATATTGATCGATCCTCAAGTCTGGTCTCTAGTCTCTATGGGGGTGGAATAGTCAGAAGTTTTGAAGATCGGGAGGGTTAGAGAACTAGAAAATAAATCAGCTGTTGAAATATTACTTCTTGATCGTGATTTGTTGGATCAAGACTAGAGCTCGTTCAAGAAGCTAGACAAGAATCGATCCATCCTCGAGTCTGCTCTCTACAAGTTGAATCCGTCAGACGTCTCGAAGGTCGAAATGGTCAGAAAATCATTGGCCCATGTATCTTTATTCGGAAATAAATCGAATGTCGAGATACCGCCTTTATGTCCTGAAGGAACTACTGTAGAGACTCAACGTGTATACGGTAACTCACAAAATATCCCTGTGGATGTCTTTATAGCGGGAGTTTATATTAAATAGTGTGGACCCTCTATTTTATCAACTCTCCTTTGAAGGTAAACTGTAGGACGATTAATATAAAATACCGTCTATACAATAAACACCTCCAAAATAATGCACTCCCTATAGGCATATTAGAGTCCCATAAGAGTACAAACACTAAAAAGAAAGTCCAAAATATATTTATTAATTTAATGCACTTCCATATTTACGGAAGGCAAAAGAGGATTAAAAGACAAGAGAAAATTAACAAAAAAAGTGATCGGCAAAACACTGAAAAATTGGGTAAAGAAAGCCGACTAAATAAAAAATATTTAAGTCTCTTAAAAGCGGCCCAGAAGCCCTCAAAAACAAAGTCGAGAAGAGAAAAAATTTTTCTGATCGCCTTATTTGGTGGCCGACACATTTTTTGTTGCTCCACCCATATATATTTTCATTACACTACTTTTCTTTTATCTGTTGAGCAAACAATAGGGGTAAGTAAATGAAGGGAGGATTGGGGACTAGACGAGAAAAATAATAAAAAGGGGGAATGAGGGGAAAGTAGGATAGAAGTAAAAAATTCGAAATGTAAGACTCTGTAAGGGTAACTGTGAAATTAATTTTAAGTCAAGCATTCTTGAGAGTCTTTTGAGAATTCTAACCCCTATGACTGTTAAAAAAAATTTTTTTTAGGCCCGAGCTTAATTTTTAAAACATAGGGTATAGACGTTTCGGCGCGGGACAGTTACGGTAAATCTAAATTTAATTAGAACTAAAAAAATAAAAAAAAATGTTAAAGAAATTGGAACAGTAAAAAATAAAAGGATTTATTTGCAAGTTTTAAATATCATTTGTAAAAAATTTAATACGCTTATCCTTCTTCAAAAAACAACATTTTCGTAAATAATTTCAGAATTACAAAACCAGAAATTCTGAAATTTTTGGATAGGTCAGCTACACTTATCGAGGATACCCATACAAAATTCTAGGTTTTTACGTGCTCATTTGATAATCTTATCAATACCGAGACTAATGCTTACTGCGCCGAAACGTCCCTACAGCTGAGGAGTTTTTAACGAAATCCACTTTTAAAAAAATTTCAAAAAGACAGTCAATTTTCTCAAACAAAAATTAGTATATTAAATAGATGAGGGAGTGTTTTATATTCTAATAAGATGAAGAAAAGTTAGCGGCGAAAATGGAATGAAAAGTAGTTGGAGTGGGGAAGGGGGGAAGGGGAGGGCCCGAGAAGGAAGAAGATTTTTTATATATTTATCTTAATTTTTAAACTTTTTTTTTCTTTTTGCGCACTCCCGCCCTTAACTCTCTTTCCTTCTTTTAACTATTAATGATCAACAACTGTGATTTTTTTTCTTATATAAAAATTTTCAACCGCAAAGTAATATATCCTCCTTTAGGTAAGTTACATAAAGTATTAATTTTCTTTCAAAAAAAATTTTTTTGATTATAAATGTTCTAGGAGACATTTGTTGGACTAAAATTGAGAGAGAAAATGTGTCTTTTTTCTTGTAAAGCATAAAAAGAACAGAAAAATCATAGAGTTTAACCAGTGCCCTGTCAAAAGGAATTATTACAACAATTTTACTCTAGGTAGAAGAGCACTCATTTAATGCTTCCGTTGTGTCGGCGAGAATGCAAAACAATATAATAAATATTCTTGTACTATCTAAAAATTTGATTGACGATTAGGAAAATGTTTAAAAAAGAAGAGGGGGGAAAGGGGAGAAGAGAGAGAGTGGTCATTTATAGGGGAAATCCTTAAAAAGGGGTTAATAAATAGTCAAAAAATTATAAAAAAATATAAACAAAAAATAAAATTTAATTCGAAACTATCAAAAAATATTTAAAATAATTTTTAAAAATATTTTTACATTCAAAAAATAAAGAAAATCGACAGATGGAGTCGAACCCTTAACCTATTTTAAATAAATTGAGAAGCAGGCAATGACGTAAACCATTACACCACGACGTTTCTGTTCAGGTTTTAATTAAAAACAAAGATAAGCATTTAAAAACAACTCAAAAACAGTATCAACAATAAAACAACTATTTAAATCCCCAACTCTCTGATAGATTCTAATTTATCCTCAACTTCTTCTATTCCCATTTCATCTTCTCTTCTAATCAAAATACTTATTAAAGCCCTCAATATATCCAAATTCTTTCCATTTTCTTCCAAAATAATTCCATTTTTGAGATTATCTTCCCCTTGTTTTAAAATCCGTGCATTGTCCATTTCACGAAGTAATGGATAAATATTTGCATTTCGAAGAAAGGAACGGCCTAAACGAGTAGCGCAAAACTGGAAATAAAAATAAATTTATTTAAATTAGAAATCCATCCAATTTTAATCCAATTTTCAGCCTAAAATTATCTCATTTTGGCCAATTTCAGTCAATTTTATGGCCCTAACTTTTTAAAATTTGGTATTTAAAATTTGTTATTTAAAGCTTTTGTAGCCCAAAGTATCCTCTATCGAATGATATCAAAAACATTTCAAAAGGTTTATCCAATCAAAAGTTATGGGGGTTGGCGCTCACTAGGTCTTCCATCCCATAACCTCTTCCCCCTATTCTAAACAAATCCAAAAAAATATTTTTATTTTGCCTGGTAAACAGTACAAAGCGTCAATTCCCACAACTTCAAATCCCAATTCCGTTTTTTCTCCCAATATTGAAGATCAACAGGAAGATTTTCAATCTCTTCTTCAGACAATTTATCCTCAGAGTCAACCAATGGAGACAAAAGGGCTACCAAAAGTTTGTTTGCTTGCAAATCTTTAGAAAGCATTAGAGCATGGAATTCTGTTTTTAATAAATATTTTTAGAATACAGTTTATAAAAATAAAATAAATCGGTGGCATGTTTACCCACTTTATCCCCTTCCATGTTCCCTACACACTACCCCCTTAAATGTTCCCTTCCAACTACCCCTCACCCCTTCTTTTCCTTTTTAGCCACACAATTTTTAGGCTCTAAATTCTCTCGCCAAATTTGTCGCTCCCGGAAAATTAATCCAAAAACGAAATCGAGCACTAAAAAACCTTTTATTTTTTCTTAGCTCTTAATAGAAGCCACTCAAATATATCTTCTCGAATTTCTTCCCCACACCCTTCCCCCCAAAACATTTTCTTGGCAAACACTTTTTCTCTTTTTTCTTAATTTTTTTCTTCTTTCTCACAATGCCGGCCTATCAAATTTTGCGTGGTTATATCCCTCAAATTTGGACTAAAAACAAAAAAAAAGTGTTTGGGCACAATTGTTTTGGAGTTGTTTAAAATTAAAAGGAAACCCAAAAGATCACCACGGGAAGGAGTGGTGATCTTTTGGATAATTACCAATTTGACCCCAAAACAGTTTGGCAACTGTAATTTGCTTGAAAAACAGTCAAGTGCCTAATAGCAAAACTCAATGGCTACTTTAAAAAATAGAAAAAAAAAATTTTTTTATATGCCAAAAGCAAAAAACTTGAGGAAATTAGAAAATCTAATTAGCCTAACAATTAATTAGCCGCTTTAAATAAATTCTATAGCCTGAGGGCAAATATAAAAAATGGCAAAATAGTGGTAAAAAGGAAAAGGCAACAAATATAGAGAATAAAAAAGCTTATCTGTAAAATGCAATCTTTAATTAAACATGAGGGAAAATTGTAAAAGAAAAGAGGGGGGAATGAGGGGAAGAAAAAAATAGGTGGAAGAGAAGAGATTTTTTTAGTTGAAGCAAAAAAACACTGTAGGTTTTAAAATTGGTTATAATTAGTAGAGCGTGTTTTTTTAGGTCCAAGAAATTGTGAAATAGGATCCTATTTAGGTCCAAAAAATTTCCAAAATAGGTCCGAAATAGGTTGAAAAAGGCCAAAATAGGTCCAAATTTTGACAAAATAGGTTCTAATTTTGGTGAAATTAAAACATTTATGATATCACATTTACTAAATTTAAAATTTTTTATGATATTTTATAATTTTAAATAGAAATTTATCGAAATTTGAGTGATTTAACAATGTCTAACCCTAAATACCGTAGCATTTGAAGGGATTTCGTGATATAAGGGGAGTTGACGAGATAGAATGGGATATCGGTGGACTTGAATCGAATAGGGATTTATTGGATTAGAGGGATTTGAATAGGCGGGGGGAGTTGTAGCATTTAATTTGGATAAAGAATGATTAAAGAAAATCATTGATTAAAGAACCCAAATCAATTATTTCACTCATGCATTAATATCTTCTTTCATCCGTCAAACTTCCCAAATAACCAAATAAAAATTTACAAATATGAATGTTAACTTGACAATTTTCGGGGGCAATTCCTAGCACATGGAAGTCTCTAGTTCCTACTAAATGTAGATATATCAGAATATTAGCGCCGTAGGCGAAAATTTTTGTGTTTTTGGGTGTCTGAGATGCTAGATTTGGTGGAAATTGACTAAAAATAATCAAATTTTAAGAAAAATTTGCAAAAAACCTAGAATAGGACCAAAAATGGTCGAAATAGGCTCAAAATAGGTCTTAGGTCCGAAAAGGCCGAAATAGGTTTTTTAGGTTTTAATAACTTGAAAAGTACGTTACACTATACGGTAAAACAGTGTTTTTTCGACTTATTTCATCAGGGGCTGTTCGCAAAAAAATAGGTAAAAACCTAAAAAAACACGCTCTAATAATTAGTGTAAAAGAGAAAATGTTGGAGGGGTCAAACAATAAATTAAATTATTTTTAATTTTCAAAAAAAAATCAAGAAATGATTTAAAAGGTTTTGTGAAATGTAGAGGGAACATGGAGGGGGTAGTCGTCCGTAAGGGGAAAACTATTAAGAAAAGAATAGAGCGTTTAAATCAAAAATTCTAATTTGTAGCAGCCAACGATTTTTAATATTTTAAATATGGCATTTTTAAAGTTTGTACTTTAGATAATATCCTTACCTATATTATTCTTACCTATATTCTACCAAAATTTGAAACAGATCCATTTAATATTTGGTAGGATATTGATAAAAACTAGGTGGCGCTATCATTTTGTTACAGAGTATAGATGCAGAACTATTAAAAAATATATGATTTTTATAAAACCAAAGAGAGATTCAACAACTACAAAATTCTTTAGATACGAGTAGCAAGAAGGATGTTTAGTCTAGCACAGTCGTAACTAAGCATACAATTGGCAGAATAAAACTATTTATAGTACCAGACACACACTAGGTCCAGATTTGTCAGACTATGTCAAAACAGAACTGATCCGACTCACACAAGATCGGTATAAAGTATCGGAGGTATACTGTAAAAAAATTGATTTTTATCTTATTTATAATTCAATCAGGTAATTTAATCGACTAATTCCAAACAATTATTTCATTTAAAAATAACATGAATTGTGACGTTAAACATAAAAAAATTTCCAAAAATTTTTTTCTTGGCTCCTAACATACAAAAAAATTCCCCTTCGAAGAACAAAAATTAGCACACAAGTCCATCACTTTTTTTTTTATTTTTATTTATTTTTATCAGTAACGATCTCTCTTACGCGCTAATTTTAAAGCAATCAGGCGTGAATAAATTGACCGTGTCTTTTTTTTCTTTTCTTTTCTTTCTCGCCTTTTAAAAGATAAAAATACTTAATTTTCACGCTGTTTTTATGAACACATACTTGATAGAATGAGGATAATTTAACGTGACGAATTGTGTAAAATTAAAAAAGAAAAAAGGAACAAGAGCAATGACCAACAAACGGAAGAACACAGCCCGAGGGTGATGAATAAAAGGAGAACGATCGGGGAGAAAAAGGGTTGTTTGGGCGCGGGGATATTTTGGGCGTTGACTAGAAAATCGACAAATGAGGACTTATAAGTTGGAAATTTACTGAAAACGTCTTTGAATGTGTTGGCTAGTCAGTCTAAAAATTTCAGAATTTTTGGTTAAATATTTTGGGAATTATGATTAAAAAATGCCAAAGCCGAAAATTGCTTGTTTCTTTGTATTTTATGCATAAAACCTAAAAAATAGTGAACAATAAACCCTGAAATTTTTAGAGAGGTTAAATAGGATCCGAGAGAACAATTTTGCAAAATTCCATGCTTCTAGACCCTCAATAACTAATTAATAATTTACTCGACGCCGTAGCCTAACAGCGCCGAAACGACCATTAAAAGCGATCGAGGCGTGAAGAAAGCAATTTTACAATTAAAAGAGGATCGAGGCCCTCTCCTTTTTTATTACTTTTTCTTATCTGCGTGAATCACTGCAAAAAATTTTTTACACAGAAAATATTCAGAAAACAAGTAACAGCAACAACTACTTGATAGAAGGGAAGGGAAGCAAGTCCATAAAATGCAAATTAATTTTTACGATTGTTTGCCTGAGTAATAAAGTAGCCCCCAAAAACAATCATAAAAATAGTAGAGAGATATAATATTTAGATGCAAACATTAAACTCTATTTTTTTATTGCAAATTATTGGAGAGAAGAATATCACAATCCTTGGGAAGTGGGGCGAGAATGAAAAGAAGGGGGAAGGAAGGGGGAAGTAAGTAATCTGAGAGGGGTTAACTTTAAATTCAACAATTTTTCGAAAAATAAATATTTTGGGACAATCTTGGTATTGTTTGATAGAGCAGAAATTCAGCTACAAAAAATCAGTATGAATAAAGTTTTGGAAGATGAAGGGAAGGAAAATATGTGAGAAAAACGAGAAGCTGAAGACGATTGAAAGCATCTCTTAACATGGCTTCCTCAAAAAACATTTTTGGCAAAAGAAACATTTTTGAGATGATCTTGGTATTGTTTAATAAGGAGGAGAGTTATTAACTATCAAATAGAAGCTAAAGTTACAGATGATGAGATAATGTTATGAACAAAAAATGTGTGTAGATGAGGGAAGGAATGTAGAGAGTAGCTGGGTCTATGCAAAGGTTTGGGTACCCGGTATTTTCAAGCTTCCCAAATTTTACCAGGCCTATTCATGGACTATACTTTCTTAAAAATTTCGATTTCTAGTAGAACGGGAAAGGTCCAAACGAACAGACACATCAGCAAATTTATGATGAAAAAATAATATCCAGTATCCTAGCGATAATTACTCTGAAAGGTTAATCCAATCAAAAATATAATAAAATTTAGAGCTCCTTAAAACAGCAATAAATTGCCCTAAAAATAATAAAAAAAACTAACAACATAAACAAATCGTTAAATCACCTCAACCGCTGTAGGGGAAGCAACAAAAGTTTAAAAATAAAAAAGACAGAGCAAAAACTACCCTGTCAAAAAAGCCGTAAAATCAGCGAAGGTAAAAAAGTCGTTAAAAATTAAAATAATTTTTTCGTTCGTTCAGGTAAGAGAGATAAAAAAATTGGAAAGTTTAGTAGTAAATTAAGGGAAAAAATAAACAAAAAAAATTTTAGAATTTGTTAAAAGAGGTATCACATTTTGTGTTAGAAAAGTTAATTTATTTTAAAATTTTTTTTTGAAAAAATTAAAGAATTTTAGAAGACAAAAGAGGGGGAAAGAAAGGAGAAAATAAAATAAAAAATAAAATTTTGGTGTAGTGGGATAATGTTTGGTTTCCCTTAAAAAGGGATGAAGGTTCGAACCCCTGTGGGGGAGATAATTTTTATTTTAAAGAAAATGGAGAATAAATGGTTTTAAAATATTTCTAAATTATTTTAAGCGTTACAACTTTTATTTTAATTAAAAATGATGGGGTTTCTAGATTAAAATTAGGAAGAAAGTTACGGGTCTTTAATCGAAATTTCATAAATTAATGTCAAATAAAGGTTTTATTTTAGTAAAAGGATCCCATGGAAATGTATGTATCCAATTCCTAAAATCTATAAAAAAAGCCAGCTCGTTGCAAGGCCACAAAAAAACACAAAGAATTAAAAACCCCAAAACAAAAATTGACCCTTCTCCTTCCCCGAAAGATGAAAATTAAAGTATTTAAGGAACCCAAAATGATGGGATTCTAGAGTAAATTACAAAGAAAGCATATATTCTAACGAGACGCTAATCATGAACAAGAACCCACACAAAAAATATTAAAACACCAAAACAAAAAATTGAAACCCCCAAAAGATCAAAATAAAAATATTCAAGGAACGAAAAATGATGGGATTTCTGGAGTAAATTACGAAAAAGCAAGCATTCCACCGAGAAGCTAATCATGAAAAAGAACCCAAAAAATTCCACAAAAAATTAAAATAACAAACCGTCTTGAAGTGACAAATTGTAAATAACTTGAAGAGCTGAAGATTTAACAAGAGAAGTCTCCCCAAAAGACAATAAAGAAGAAAAAGAATCTAATTTATTTGTTGCAATCAAAACAGCAAAGGATTTGACAGTTGAAAGGTTAACTACCAAAAATCCTTTAAAAAATTAATTTTTGGTTTAATTTTAGAAATTAAGCCAGAAAAAAAGAAAAAACCTAAATAAGTTGACAAGTCGCTGTTTTTGTTTTTGGAAGAATTTTGAGTTAATAAGTGATCTGAAATATAAAAATTAATAAAAATACACAGAGGGTCTATAGACAAAAAAATGACTCGGAGAATCCGCAATCCATTTTATTTGCTGCAAAAAATCTGCGGATAATTTTTTATCCGCAAAAAATATCCGCAAACGTATAAAAAAAGAGATTGTCCGCAAGATTAATCCGCAAAAAAATTATTTTTGCAGACAAAAAAGGCAACCAAAAACACACCACAAGTTGTCCGGAACCCTTCTATTTCCACCCCGTGTCGGGCTAACTCACGGAACGGACAAGTCATAACACGGAATATTTTAAATATTCTGTGTTTTGGTAATTCCGTGACTTGTCTGTTCCGTGATTTGGAATTCCTCGAGTTAGACCCCTCCCTCACCCAAAAAATAAAATAAATTAAAAAATAAACCAATCAATTTAGAGCCAAATCCATCATCATAACAATTCAATTTATCAACAAATTGTTGAGGAAATTGTCTCGAAATATTAACAAATAATTGTGCAGTTAAAGTAGAATATTCCCCCTCTTCCTCCTCAAGAAATTTTGATAATTTTAAAATAATTTGTTTTGAATTAATTAAAAGAGGGGAAAATTGAGAGGTTTGAATAGCCGTTAAATTAATTAAAATTGACAATAATAAAATTAAATTTGAAGAAGAAATTGTTGGGGAAGAAGAAAATAATTGAGCAATTTTTTGGAAAAATAAGTAAATTTCTTTGTTGGATAAATTTTTAAAATAATTTTCTTCCAATTCTAGTAAAAGTTGTAAGGCTGTGGATAATATGTGGTTGGGTGTTGAAGGGTGGAGAAATTGTAGAATTTCTGAGAAAGACATTTTTCTTTTTCTGAAAAAAAATTTTGTAAAATTAAAAAAAAAGGCTTGTATATAAGACCGGTATAAAAAAAGAACGGAACGGGCAAGAGGGGGTTAAAAGAATTTTTTTAAAAAATTAAAAAAAAAGTTAAAAAACCTTTTTTGCCCGGTCTTTTGTACAGACATGAAAAAAATTTTTTTTGAAAATTTTTTAAAATTTTCAAAAAATTTTGAAAAAATAATTATTTATAATTGATTAGACTCTAATGTTCTCTTTGTTTCGAAAAAGTAAAAAGGCGAGAGAGTATAGGCATGACAGTTATAGAGAAAATAAAAACTGTAAAAGCAGTCCATTTTGTTGCAAGTCCTTTATCGCAGGTTTAGTACTTTTGAAAGAATATATGAGATACTTCACATATTGAAGGTATTATTCGATATCAAACAATCCGAAAAAATTTTTTTAAGATCGACGCTCATCGATTTAATATCGAAAATCGACAAATTAAGTTCCGCGATAAAATGTTTCGCGACAAAGTGGCGTAATTTAATTTAAATGACAGAGAAATAATTTTTAATTTAATACACTATTTCTTCAATTTTTTCTCTATTTTTAGTCATAAATTGTGTTTTTTGGAAATTTGAGTATACAAAAGATTTTATTTATTTATGAATGTCTAGCTTTTTTTTCGGATTTTGTAAATTTCTGTGGAAGTTTTATTTCTGATTTTGTGAATTGGTGACTAGTAGAAATAGGTATTTCCAAAAATTCTGGATCTGGATTTAGTTTAGTAACCTGGATAGAATTCTGGATCCAGGAATTCCCCAGACTGGATCCAGACCGATCTCTAGTGACTAGATCCCTGTTTTCTCTTTTTTTTTTAATTTTTTTCTGTGAAATTTTGAACGTCCTTAGATTAATTTAACTACTCTTTTTTTCTAGTTTAAAATGACTGAAGTTGAATATAATTTAAATTATTTTATTGAACAAGTTAAAGAAGAGGTAGATGATAAAGGTTTTATTTTCCCTTTTTAATTATTAAAATTAAATTTTAAAAAAGATCTTGTTGGGGATTTATTATATGAAGAACCGAGAGAATCTCGCTATGAAGAATGTTGTATTATGGTTTTTAATATTCCGACGGTTGGAGAAGACAGACTTGAAAAATTGAAGAAAGTTTTGTCTGGAGTTTTTTCTCTTCAAAATATGTACAAATTTAAAGATTATTATCCACTTAATGAGGAAGGAAAGACTAAGGTTTTTTTGTTTTTTTGGTTGACTTTTAGTTGACTTTTTTGGAAACTTTAAGGGTTTTAGGTGCCCTCTTTATTTATTTCGCATCTTCCGTTGTTTTACTTTAAGTAACTATATAGAAGGGATTATTTTTGGGAAGATATCCCATCGGCTCTACGTTTATAGAAAGGGGTTTCCAGTCTAGTTTAAGGATTTAGAATCCTCGGGATGCTCCACCTTTTTGTGTATTCTTTTTGTTATTTAGACATTTACAGGTTTTTGAACTTGTGTTAATCTTCCCTTTTGTTAGACTCGTGATTCCCTTTTCCTTCCTCCGCTACCCATGGTAATTCTAGAGATTTTTGATCAAAATCTGTTACAGCATTACATTTCTCCGTCAAACAATTTAACGATTTCCCACTGGTCTTTTCAATTTTTAGGGTTACGTTTTTCTCGAATATGAAAATAAAGAAGCTGCAAATGCTGTTAGATCAATTTGTGAGGGTTACAAACTTGACAAGAACCATACTTTTTCGTCTTACCCGTTTTCTGCTTTGAGGGATTTGAAAGAGCCTAGTGCAAATTGGAAAATTCCAGAGAAACGTTCTTATGTGGATTTGGTTTGATTTTTAAGTACTATAGCATTTTCTCCCCCTAACGTCCGCAAATGTCTGTCTGGCCTTTTTCTTCTTTCTCCTCTCATGATGATTAAGAAATAATGTCCTTCTTGTAAAGTCTGCCTTATTTAAATTATCCCTTGACCATTTTTCAATTATTATGAGATGAGAAAGAAGTAAGAAGGAAAGACAAACTTGCGGACAAGCATTTGCGGACGATGAGGGGGATAATGCGATAGTGCAGTTTTTTGCATTTTTTAATTAAAAAATGTTCTTAAGGGTGATCATTGGTGGTGGCTTCAGAATACAAAATGTCTCGATCAATTTGCTATACAATATGAGGATGATGGTGGCCTTCAACTTGAAGTTTTTACACACGCTAAAAATGGGGATCCAATACTTGTTCAACAGAGAACGGTTTTTTTTCTTTAAAAAATTTTTCTTAAAGATTTTGTCGAATTTAGAATTGGTCAGAAGACAGTATTTTCAAATGGACTCCACATGGTTCGTATTTGGCATCTCTTCATGCAAGAGGGGTTATTCTTTGGGGAGGAAAGGAATTTAAACAATTTCAACGTTTTGAACATGGAGGGGTTAAACATATTGAATTTTCTCCTAAAGAAGGGTATTCTTTTAACAGATTTTTATTAAATTTCTTTAAAAAAGGGGGAATTTGCAAAAAATATTTTGTCCGACTTTTATGGGGGTTTCGAGAACCATAACTGGTAGGGACCAAAGGTGGCTAAGCTTTGACTTTCGCCGATTTTCGGCTCTTTTGGCGTTTCGTAGTTCGCTGTTCGTTATTTAAAATCACTTTCGGCACACTCCCGGTAGAAATCCAGTGGTTATAGTGTCCTATAAGTTTTATTTTTCGTATCAAAAATAAATCGTTTTCGTATTTTTGCCTATTTTGCCTTCAACAGTTTTGGCTTCTGGTATACATAAGTGCCCAAAATACTTCCCTTTTACTTGTTTCCTGTTTGTTTTTCCAAATATAAACTTATTTTTTCACATATGCTCCTTAAGCCTATGGGCTAGAAAAATTTTTTATTGATTCGAAAAAAATTTTTTTTAATGTTTCGAGTAGCTCTGTTGGGAGACTCAATTAATTCTCCCACATTAATTTAATATTTTTTTCACAGTTATTTGGTCACATATGCTTGTAACACAAATGGCCGTGATAATGAAATGTTTAAAATATTTGATGCATTTACTGGAGAATTAAAAAGAACATTTTCTCCATTTGGAAAAATGTCTTCAACAACAAATAAACAATTAAATTTGCCTTTTGTTAAATGGTCTTTTGATGAAAAATATTTTGCTTATTCTAGAGCTTCAAGTGAATGTTTAAATGTTTTTAGTTGTGAAGATTTTAAATTATGTGATGGAAAAACTGTTGAATTGGAAGGATTGGCTAATTTTAGTTTTAATTCGGCAAAGAATATTATTGCTTATTATTGTGAAGAAAAGGTTTGGAAAATTTTTTTTGGATTTTTTTTTGAAAAAGGCTCAACAATCTGTTCATTGTCTGTCTTTTTCGGGTCTTCTAACAGTTGGGGCATCATAATGAGCTCATAACTAGAAAAATAGTCAAAGCGCTTTATTATGGTGTTACTCGACACATTCCCGCCGAATGTGTAGAATCAACCAAATTAAGTAGAGAAAGTCTAACTCCATAAGACGGGTTGTGAAAAAAGTTCGGGTTTCGGGTAACCCGTCCCATCCCTGCTGTAGATTAGGAGTAGAGACCAAACCGAAACAAAATCTCGAACCTCTCTTGCCAATTTTTATTCTCAAATCGGTTCTACAATTGGAGTTTAATTAGAAATTAACAGAATTCCTCAAAACTATTTTTAAATTTTATAAAAATCCAGGAAAATTTAACTGGGATCAATTGTCTCATTTTCTTAAATTAATTTTTCTTTTTTCTTTTCTAGTCAAATGCTAATAGGCCTGCAGAAATTGGAATTATGGAAATTCCTTCCCGTACAAAACTTCGAGCACAAAGAATTTTTGGAGTTTTTCAAGTAAATATTTTTTGGCAAAAGACTGGATTATATTTGGCTGCACACACTGAACGTTATCAAAAAATGAACGTAATTAAAAATAAGGAAGAAGTTAATAAACCTGCAGAAATAAAATATTTGGTTTGGATTTTTTTGGGGAATTATTTAAAAAAAAGATGGATTCCAAGACCGCCCCTAAACTTTCAAATAGAGTAACGTCGAGTACCGAGTAATTAGTGGAAAGACTGAGTGAGTACCGAGTAATTGGGAATAAGTTGACTCGGTTTACGCCGAGTCTGTTGAGTAAATGTTAGGATGTTAGGATCCTCCCCCCAAGTATTAGGATCCCAAGTTCGAGCTCGAGTAAAGACGAAAAACCTGAGCGATCGAGTAAATAAAAAATAAAAATAAAAAAATACTCGGATGAACTCTACTTTCAAACTACTTCTCTTTTTTTATTAAATTTTGAGGGGACTTGTCTGTTTCTAGGCTGATCTGCCCAATTATTTTTTCTTTCCTCCAAAAATATAAAACCAAAATAAATAAAACCTTCGAAGCCTCTACGTATATTTTTTAGTTAAATTTTTTATTTTTAGGGTGTAACATCCCATTTAGAAATTTTTGATTGTACTGAAAAAACAATTTCTGTGTTAACATTGCAACTGCCCGAACCTTTTTTAAATTTTGCTTGGGAACCTAAAGGTTTTTTTTTGTTTTTTTATTTTATAAATTTATTTGTTAGGAAATAAGTCCTATAAATATTTTTTAGAATAAATTTACTAAAATTCATACTAAAAAATTTTTTTTGACCTTCCAAAAATAACCATAAGTATAAAAATATTTTCTTTTATCTTTTTCGAGAAAGCCAACTACCTCCCTCATTTTCACAAAATACCACCAACTAATTCTTTTCTTATTCCAAATTTTAAAAATTATTTTTGAAAAATATTTTTTTCTTCAATTTTCAGGAAATAAATTTTGTGTTCTAGTCGGTTCAAATTCACCAAAAATAACTCCATTAATTTATCGTTATGACAAAGGCAAATCTGCCCCCCAACTTTTATCAAAAATTGAATCTGGAACAAATTTAAATTCAATATCTTGGGCCCCTCAAGGTGGTTGGTTAATTGTTTATGGGGCAAGTACTCCTGGAGGTTTAGTTTATTTTATTGATGCTAGTGGGGCGACTGAAGCTAATAGAATTCGGTCTATTGAACATCCATCGTTAACAAAGGTTTGTTTGTTGTTTTTGTTGGGGAAGTAGGGGGGAGGGGTGAGGATTTATTAACAATTTTTTGGTTTTTTCTAATTTTTGTTTGGGGGTTTCCTACCCATTTTTTTGTTATTCCAAGTCAGAAGAAAAAGCTAGTAAGACGACTTAAAATTTATAATTATGTAGCGCAAAGGGAGATCCAGCTAGCTTATGTTAATATTTAAAACGTTTACTATGTATGAGGGTTTAGGATCAATTAAAAGAAAAGTGAAATCACGATGGTACCTCAGTTATTAAGTAAAAGCCCCTGGTAGTAACGGGCAAGTAGGTCGGCGGATCGTTTCCTCTCCTAACTAAACTTTTTACTCCTTTCTTACTATTGCAGGAAATCAGAGAACATTTTAAGGTTTAATTTTTGGTATCAATTTTATTTTTTGATTTTTTTCTGATTTTTTTTTATTAAATTCAAATTTAATTTTTTTATTTTCTGCATTTTTTCCTTGGATTAGACTATTTTGTCTTTGTCTTTTATTTATTCAAACGTTCATAAAAATCTTTATTTTTTTATTTGACACTTTTTTCAGGCATTTTGGGACCCAACAGGGCGTTATTTAGCAATTTGTTCATTTGGAGGCAAAAGTCGTTACGAAACTGGTTATCGAATTTATACATTTCTTGGAAGAGAAATTTTGCGAAAAATTGTTGATTCTTTGTTGCAATTTAGATGGAGACCTCGTCCACCAATTCAATTAAGTGAACAAAAACTTAAAGAAATTAGAAAGACTTTAAAACAAAAATCACAACAATTTGAGGAAGAAGATAAGAGGGAATTACTTAAAGTGTCTAAGGTAAAAAGAAAAAAATGTTTTTTGTTTTTAGTTGTTTTTGTTAACGGAAAATAGTAAAAACTTGGAGTTAAAATTGAGGCTTTTGAGAGTTACTGAGGATAGGCAAACCTATATGCTTTAATTTGAAATTGGAGCTAGTCCATTTTGACGTGGCGGGACAAGTATCCGGATGTTTTTTTCTTCTAAATTTACCGGAGTCGGGTTTTCCAGGTTAGAACCTCGGCAACTTCGAAAAACAAAGATTTTATTAAAATACCCGGTTTCTGTGCTATTTTGCTGGACTAGCCATGCATTTTAGGTTGATTTAAAGTTGTGTCTGTTCAAAAATCTTAAGTCACATTATTACAGGTTTGTGACTACTCAGAAAGTAATCCTTGAAAAACACAAATTTTCTGTCATTTTTTCAAAAAAAAATTTTTTTCTGTTTTCTAGGAAATTATTGAACTTCGTCAAAGTGCATTAGCTTTATTCAAAGAAATCCGACAACGTTCCCAAAATTATGATATTGAAGAAAGAGAAGAAAAATTAGCTTTGAGAGGTGGAAAAGATTTGAAAAAGATGGAATTAGATTTGGTGGAGGAAACAATTACAATTGCTTTGAATACAGAAATGGAGGAATTGAAGGAAACAAATACGGCAAAGGAGAGTGATGATATGGATTAATTGGAGATTTTTTGTTGTTGAGTTTTGGTTAAAAAAAATCTTTTTTTGTTGTGTTTATACAAGTATAAATCTATATTTTCGAAAAAAATCCATTCAAAAAAAGATTTCTTTTGAATGGATTAGAGCTCGAATTTTGTTGATGGTTTATCGGTATTAATCGATTTTTTATTATCTGTAAAGGTGAACGATTTTGGTTAATGTCAGAATGGTATTCCGGGTCGGGGTACACCCACCAGCCTACCTCTAGCCCCGAACCTACCGCTGGCGTTCAATCAATGTTGAACAACTTCGCCCGTTAGTGGGAGTTCCCTTGTTTTGCCTCTAATATGAAAATCAATAGATTTGAAATTTTCCATTTCTCATTGAAATTGGAATATGCCATTTCCAAACAGTAAAAGTGAACGTGGTTTTTTAAATTTATTCCTACTCTTCCTTTTCCTTCAAGCTATTTTGAAGTTGTTGATTGATTGCACTTTTTTCAACAGTTTACCTACCCAAAATTGTTTTTGTTGGTTATTTTCTAACCGTCCCCAATCCTGAAGTTCGAACCTCCGAAAAACGAATTTAAGGTTAACGAGACTTAAGTACTTGATTGGAATATTTGTTCTTTTTTGTCTGTAGATTGATTGTTAGACACTTTTGAATTTAATTTACTATCAACATTGGCATAACGTTATTTAATTTAGAGATAGTTTACAAAACAGAGAAGTAGAGATTTTCTTTGTGTGCTTCTTTTTCTTTAATTTCATTATTATTTTCGTCATCCATTTTTGTAAACAACAAACTGCCCATCTTTCTGTTCTGTCTTTGTCATAGTTAGGGTTTCACATCAATAATCTTCTGTCCGGGACATCCTACTACCACAACAATTTGATTAATCTGTTATTTTTTTTACATTTTTTAGAGTTCAAAATTTTTCAAAAATTTCCAAAATTTCAAAAATTTATTCCTACTCCTCCCTTCAATTTGATAAATGTATTTCGATGTGTCAGATCTTGTCAGGATTTTGATGTGTCGGCATCAGATGTGTGACCTGCTTAGTACGATGGATGAAATATTGATAAAACAATCTACAAGGTTTTCTCTCAATTTTTTGATTTTCGGGTTTAGGTGAAGGTGATCACTAGAAAAACGAGTTAAATGTGTTCTTTCGACATTTTTGAGGTTTGCCAGTAATCGGGTGTACTGATTCAATTACGGGTTTAGAATGATTCGATATCTTTCGTTAGGATTAGGGTTGCCGTTTTCGAGTCGGGCCTCCGTTCGAGTCATTTTTTCGAGCCCCATTTTTATCTTTTTCGGGCCAATTATGTATCTTTTGCCCGACTCGATCTTTCGGTCCGAGTCAGTCCTTTTTGGCAACCATAGTTAGGACACTAGCTATTAATGACTCATCTCATTTAGACGCAAGTTCAATGCGGGCTGAAACAATTTTGATACCATCCAATTAATATCGAAGCGAAGTGTCTGGTTAATCTTAATTGTTTGTTACACTCGCTTCCTACTGGCAAACCTCAGGGTATCGAAAATGCACTTCTTACTCATTTTTTCCGTGGACAGGTTATCGTTACTTTACCGATTTCTGAAATATGTGTGGCTGTTTTGTACTAGTACTAGGTTATAATAATTTAGGATGCCTTACCTTTGTCATATAGCTAGAATTGGAAAAATCGAGTAAATTTGTAACCTTCCTCGGTATGGTTCAAAAAGTTACCCGCTGCTTTTTAATTCAAATCTTGCGCCGCAACAAATCGGCACAGCATTTACCCTCTCATTTCATTTTTGGGGAAAGTTCTGGGCCAACCTATCTCGTTTTTAGAATACGATCCCTATGTATGAGTCCCTCGTGGATCCTAGGTTATCTAAGGTTTCTAGGGCATGCCGAGCCTCATCAATTCATTAGCTTGTTCATATCAATTTTGGCCTTTTATAAGTATCCATTTTAAATTTGATTAATGCCAAAATTCATATGTTATTTCTCAAATAGTTGGAGTATTGTCAGACTTTCTGCATTGTGATTATAGGCCCGTAGCTAAGAAAATTTTCAGGGAATTTTTTGAATTTTTTTGCCCGATTTTGAATTCAAAAATGATTTTTTAATACATTACTTCAAATTTAGGTAATGTTGAGAAAAACTTCAATTGCTCTTTACTGTAACTACACAACATCAATTGCTTCCTGCGCGGTTGTTGTTGTTGGTATTTTGCAAGTTTTATCTTATATTTTTGGGCTAATATTGAAGAATTGAGTTGGGGGTTCAGTAATTTTGTGGGCTAAGAGTCAAAAGTTGAATTTAAATTTATGTTAATACGTTTGAATTTGTTAGTAAATGTTACAAAATCTGGTGTTAAGAGTTCCAAGTAATCGTGAAGATTACTGGTCCATAGAAAAAGGGCAAGTGCTTGTTCGACATTTTTGAGGTTTCCTAGTAGGTGATTGAGTATGCCGAGTGCGAATATAAATTAAAATTTTATTTCGAATCCCGGATCCGAATCCGATCAGGTTAATAGCGGTTGTGAATTCGAAAATTAAAATCGTAGTGCTAACTTGCAAACTTATGTTTCGACACCTTTCAACCAAATTCTGATTATTGATTTGTTTATTTCTTTTTTATTCCTAACGTGTATTTAGTTGATCATACTTTCGTTTAATGTTGTCACAATAATTTGGATACATTCAACTCAACTCTAAGAGATGAGTAGGAATGGCTTTAGTATCTTAATTTCAGATTTTTAACCCGAATTCTACATGGTCGAATTCGTTTCGATTACCACCTACTGGTAAGCATTAGCAATATCAAAAACGCGCTTTTTGCTTATTTTTTCTTCTAGGGATCAGTAAATTTCACTATACCGGTTTCTTCCTAATTTTTTGGGCTTATCTAACCTCACCGCGGTTAATTTTTTTCGTATTAGAACAAAAACGTTGGCAATAAAACTTGAAAAAACATCTTTCTCAATCTATTCTGGATGATTTTTAGTTAATCCAGAATGTCAACACTCAACTAATTCTCTCCTCTCTTTTGATCTTTTGGATCGCTATAGTATCCACTGACGCATTTTCTGGACACGGCGAGAATCATTTGTGTTATTATTTTGGATTGTGCTAATTCTTTCCTATAGCATCCAAGTATCAAAGAGAAAGGGAAATAATTTGAGTAGTGACATTTTGGACTGCGCTAATTCTTCCTTTCCTGCACTATCCAAAAATCAAAGGGAAAGGGAGAAGAATGAGTGAAATTTGTGTACATTTTGGATTACCTAATTATTTGCGATTAACAAAGAATCCACCAGAACGGGTGAAAAGTAGGAAAATATGTTTTCAGGTTTTATTGCCGATTAATGTTTATAAGTCGAATCTGACAAGGGAACACTGTGAACTATGACCAAAAATTGTGTTGCAATATACGCCATTGTGTAGAGCAGTGTCGATAACCTATTGCCAATTTTTGGCTTTTTTGGCCTTTGAAAAAGTTATGGTACATCAAAGTTTTCAACTTTCGGATCGGCTGAGTCTCCCTCATAAAGAGAGATTTTTCTTTTATTAAGGAGAAAAATAAGACTCCCATCCTCCTTTTTTCCTTTCCATTTCTTTTCCAATATTAGTTAACGAAAGAGGAGTAGAGAAAAGAAAAGGAAAAGAGGCGTCTCTGCGCTTCAGCTAATGTGATTAAAAAAGGAAAGTGGAGACGGCAGAAATACCTCTTCCTTTTCTTTTCTCTCCTCTTTTTCGCTTTCTTTAACTAATATTGGAAAAGAAATGGAAAGGAAAAAAGGAGGATGGGAGTCTTATTTTTCTCCTTAATAAAAGAAAAATTTCTCTTTGTGAAAAAAAGGAGAAAAAAGCCAGAAACTACAAGAGGTTTTCGACTATGCTCCACACGATGGTATAACTTTTATGAAAAAATTTACTCAGTTCGAAATGTTCCCTTGTGAGTCCCCTCATTTTTCCTATTAAGGCGGAAATTGCGACTCTTTCTCTTCTTTCCCTTTACACTTCTTTTCCCATGTTGGTTAAAGGAGAAAAAGAAGAGGGGAAGAGAAGATGGAAATGCATCTGCCATTTAACTTTCTTTTAATCCGCATTAAATAGAGCAACAGATTACATTGTTCTCCAATAAGCGTAAAAGAGTATTTTCTCTTTAATAAGAAAAGTGAGGGAAAATTTGAAGTCTTATAACTGTTTAATTTCGCTTGGTGACGAAAATGAACAAAATGACGAAAATGAACATAAAAGGAATAATAAGGAGAAGGTATTAACATAAATATCAACTTTTGATAGCTCATTGAGATTATTTGGCAGTTTATAATTTTAAAAAATCACTAGAACATTCTAAACAGTACATGCTAATTGTAGCTTGGTCGCTCAAAAATTAAAGTTGTATATGTATCTTTATTTCAGTTTTGGATACATACATACTACTTAATTAAAACTAAGGAATTAAATACGAAACACAATATGCATATATTCAGATTATACGAAAAAATACAAAAAAATACACAGTAAAACAATACATACAACCAAAAAACAAAAATACTTATATATACACATTAGTGATGTTCGGGAGAAGAAAAAACTCGGGAATCGGGAAACGGGAGTCGGGTCGGGAAATGACCTCGGGAGTCGGGATCGGGAGTCGGGAATTTACAATAAAAAAATTTTTGGCGCCTTCGGCGCCAAAAAATTCCGGTTTTTTGCATTGCAAGGGAAAATTATGAGAATTTTGGAAGATCAAGAGGCCAGACATCCCTTATTAGCGCCGCAGGCGAAATTTTTGAGAATTTTTGAAGGCCATGTGAAAAATTTCTTCCATTTTCAACGCCGAGGGCGAAAATTTTGAGAATTGGAAAGACAAGAATTTTTTTCATCCTTTTTCTGCGCCGCAGGCGAAAATTTTTTAAATTTGGAAGATCAAGAAGACAAAATTTTCCTCCCTCAGCGCCGCAGGCAAAGATTTTGAGAATTTTGAAGGCTAAGAGCCCAGATATTCTTCATTTTCTGCGCTGCAAGCGAAAATTTAGAAAAATTTGGAATGCTTTCTTCGATTTTCGGCGCCGCAGGCGAAAATTTTTGAAAATTCATGACTAAACTAATTTTTCTACAGTTTTTTGACGTTTCTAATATTGAAAAAAATAAATTTAAAATTTTAATATCAAAATAAATGTTAAAAACCATTTATTTTTTGAAGGAAAAATTATTTAAATAAAATACCCAACCTCGGATTCGAACCCAGACCAACCAAAGTAACTTAGGTCACTCAACTTAACCACTCAACCACCTCTCAACAATAGTTATCAGGGAAAAAATTTAAATATTTTATTTTTCCTTTCCCTTTCTTATTTTTTCCTTTTATTTTTTTCCTTTCAAAAATAAAATTTTATCAGAAAAAGCCATTCTTAGGGGTGTAAAAATTTCCCGACTTAGTCGGGAATTGGCATCGGGAGTCGGGATCGGGATCGGGAGGCCAAAAACTCGGGAAATTTTCCCGAGTCGGGAGTCGGGATCGGGATACCCGAACATCACTAATACACATACACAAAAAATAACATCAACACATGCATATACTGTCGTAGTTTTATACCAGAGTAGGAGCTTGAAAAGTGAGGCTATCAGTTTGAAGGAGATCACACATGAAAAATACATACACGAATATATAAAAATACATTAATAAATACATTATCAAATACATTATTGCTTACACATTTAAAGACAAATCAGCATTCAATATTTCATAAAATTATATAACAATGGCTAAGCACGGTTAAAAAACATTTACAAAATACATGATAAATATAAATACATATTATTACAATTAATTTGAACAAAATAATACTACAATGTGGAGAGGGGTCATGCCGGTTTTTTCCAAAAATCGTTATAATAATGGCTGTATTCAAAAAATCTTATTTTAAATTTAGTATGGAACACGCGTTGCTCAATTATTTTTAAAATTCAATTTAAATCTTACTGTGCAGAGGGGTCATGCCCATTTTTTTAAAAAATTGTTTCAATAATTCATTAATACTATTAAATAACTACTATAAAAACAACCACTTTTACTATTTCTACGACCACTTTTCGTTTTCTTTCTTGCTTAATTCTCTTTCCATTTATTTTTCTCATGATGGCGCATAGCTAGGGGTTGCATTTGGTCCATTTCTCTTTTCGCCTCGACTCATATTATATTAGAAAAGTGGTTGTCTGTTGAGTAAAATTGAAAAAGTGGCTGTGTGCTTGCGAATTGTAAAATAAAGTGGTTGTTTGCTGAGGAAATGGAAAAGAAGAAAGTATAGGAAAATAAATAATTCTCGACGTAGCAGATCTCAAGTCCTTCCGGGTTTCTTGGTGCTTTTTGATGCAAATTCTTATCATCCAATCAACTTGTTTATGGTGAATCTGAAGACTCAAATGTTCTACTTTGATTTTTAACCGTTTTAAATCGATTGTTCATCATTCCAAAGGAGATACGGCTGTTGAACGGATAAGCGAGGACAATGCTTCGTGGATTGCGGAAAAGCTGACGAAGTGGCAACATCTAGGTGCAAATCTTATTGCATATGGCGAGATGTTGAATTTCCCAGTTGAAAAATGCTTAGCGATTGAATCTCGATGAAAGAGAAAAAATTTGACACTAAATGTAGCCTCTGGGCTGAATTGGTGAAGTGAAAAGTTGATATTTTGTGTTGAGACGAAGCGTCCTCGTTGAAGGATCTGAATTTGATGCCAGTTCATTGCTGAATTGGCAAGACGAGCAATCGGTCGGTTCGATGCACTCTTTTGAGTGTCTCGTAAAGCTAGCAAGTGACCCGAGATTGGTTGTGAGACCAAATCTGTCTCGCCTCGTGTGTCGTTCTGGCGCCGACGGTGCGAGTATGATACGAAGCTTTTCTGTGTAAAATTCGTTACTGAGATTTCGTGAGTGAATTTTACCTGGATTTACGAGATATCTGGTTGATCCTGCCTGAACTGATGTGTTCATTTCAAAGATTAAGCCATGCATGTATAAGTTTAATCGTTTTAACGAGAAACCGCGAACGGCTCATTACAATGGCCATGATTTACTTGATCTTGATTATCTAATGGATAACTGTGGAAAAGCTAGAGCTAATACATGCACCAAAGCTTTGTCCTCTCGGAAAAGCGCATTTATTAGAACAAAACCACGCGGCTTCGGCTGCTTCTTGTTGACTCAGAATAACTAAGCTGACCGCATGGCCTTGTGCCGGCGGCGTGTCTTTCAAGCGTCCACTTTAACAACTTGACGGGAGCATAATCGACTCCCGTGGTGGTGACGGATAACGGAGGATCAGGGTTCGACTCCGGAGAAGGGGCCTGAGAAATGGCCACTACGTCTAAGGATGGCAGCAGGCGCGCAAATTACCCACTCTCGGCTCGAGGAGGTAGTGACGAGAAATAACGAGACCGTTCTCTTTGAGGCCGGTCATCGGAATGGGTACAATTTAAACCCTTTAACGAGTATCAAGCAGAGGGCAAGTCTGGTGCCAGCAGCCGCGGTAATTCCAGCTCTGCTAATACATAGAATTATTGCTGCGGTTAAAAAGCTCGTAGTTGGATTCGTATCGGTACCCTGGAACCCTCCGGGTGTTTCTGGGTGTTATCGATTTATCGTAATGTTCGGTTTTGAGTCCTTAACAGGATTCTTAACAGGCATTGCAAGTTTACTTTGAACAAATCAGAGTGCTTCAAACAGGCGTTTTCGCTTGAATGATCGTGCATGGAATAATAGAAAACGATTTCGGTTCAGTTTTATTGGTTTTACGGACTGAGATAATGGTTAACAGAGACAAACGGGGGCATTTGTATGGCCCCGTGAGAGGTGAAATTCTTGGACCGTGGCCAGACAAACTACAGCGAAAGCATTTGCCAAGAATGTCTTCATTAATCAAGAACGAAAGTCAGAGGTTCGAAGGCGATCAGATACCGCCCTAGTTCTGACCGTAAACGATGCCAACTAGCGATCCGCCGATGGAAATTATATTGCCTTGGTGGGGAGCTTCCCGGAAACGAAAGTCTTCCGGTTCCGGGGGAAGTATGGTTGCAAAGCTGAAACTTAAAGGAATTGACGGAAGGGCACCACCAGGAGTGGAGCCTGCGGCTTAATTTGACTCAACACGGGGAAACTCACCCGGCCCGGACACTGTGAGGATTGACAGATTGATAGCTTTTTCATGATTCAGTGGATGGTGGTGCATGGCCGTTCTTAGTTCGTGGAGTGATTTGTCTGGTTTATTCCGATAACGAGCGAGACTCTAACCTACTAAATAGCTGGTACATACTCTTAGTGTATACAGCTTCTTAGAGGGATTTGCGGTGTTCAGCCGAAAGAAATTGAGCAATAACAGGTCTGTGATGCCCTTAGATGTCCGGGGCTGCACGCGCGCTACACTGGCAAAATCAACGTGCTTGTCCTACCCCGAAAGGGGCGGGTAAACCATTGAAAATTTGCCGTGATTGGGATCGGAAATTGCAATTATTTTCCGTGAACGAGGAATTCCAAGTAAGTGCGAGTCATCAGCTCGCGTTGATTACGTCCCTGCCCTTTGTACACACCGCCCGTCGCTGCCCGGGACTGAGCCATTTCGAGAAATTTGGGGACCGTTTATTTAATTTTTCTAAATTACTTTGATGGAAACCAATTTAATCGCAGTGGCTTGAACCGGGCAAAAGTCGTAACAAGGTAGCTGTAGGTGAACCTGCTGCTGGATCATTGCTTTATGTGATGTTCAAATTCGAATTCGCAACATAAATATATTGTTGTGAAACGGCTGTCGCTGGTGTCTAGGTGTTGCTGATACGGTTGTGAACGTCCGTGGCTGTATATGTGGTGACATGTTAGGACTCTTAATGAGTTTAAGACTTAATGAGCCTCTTCAGTGAGGACGCCAGCACTCTTTTTTTCTCTATATTTTTAAAAAAAACTAAAATTCTAGCCTTATCGGTGGATCACTCGGCTCGTGGATCGATGAAGAACGCAGCAAACTGCGATAATTTGTGCGAACTGCAGAAACCTTGAGCACAAAAGTTTTGAACGCATATTGCCGCATTGGGGTCAAACCCTTTGCTACGTCTGGTTCAGGGTCATTTTCTCTTAAGGCGAAAGCTTTAATTTTATATTGCTATTGGTGCTTTATATTTTAGGAGGATTGTTGGAGATTTGTAATTGTATGCATTATGTCATCAGCAATAAAACATTTTTGACCTGAACTCAGTCGAGAGCACCCGCTGAACTTAAGCATATCAGTAAGCGGAGGAAAAGAAACTAAACAGGATTCCCCCAGTAACGGCGAGTGAACAGGGAAATGTCCATCGCTAAATCATTTTGCCTCAGGCATTATGAGGTGTAGCGTATAAGCCGTAATCTTTGATCTTTTGTCTCAAACAAGTCCCCTTGACAGGGGTTCCACAGAAGGTGCAAGTCCTGTACATTGAGATAATTGATCAATATTTGCGTGCTTTAGAGTCGGGTTGTTTGGGATCGCAGCCCAAAGTCGGTGGTAAACTTCATCTAAGACTCAATATTGCCACGAGACCGATAGCAAACAAGTACTGTGAAGGAAAGTTGCAAAGCACTTTGAAGAGAGAGTTAAAGAGGACGTGAAACCGGTGAGGTGGAAACGGATAGAGTCGGCGTATCTTTCAAGTATTCATTTACATTATTTTTGTGTTGTGATCTCTGAGCTCCAGATTGGGACAGAAGAAGCAGCATAATTTTCTGTGGTGCATTTACTTGTTTGGTGCTTGGGGATGTTTTAGGCAGATCTGTAACCGCCGTTTTGAGGCCAGCTTGCTGGTACCCAAACGGTGTTAGCATTTTTTGTCTTAGACATTTGAGTATGGCTTACGGGCA